>CATIWQ010344391.1:0-14412 GCA_949673415.1 Euphorbia schlechtendalii | reverse complement strand
AAAAATTCAGTGACTGCTCATCCCTTAATGACTTTTCTGGTCACGTATTCGATGTCGAATTTAGATAATAGCAATAACCATCGTGAGAGTTTTCCAGCTAGTGTTGGTGACTGGCACAAGTACTTCATCAGGTCTATCTTCGTGACGGCTTTTATATGATAAGATTAGAAGTAATGTCGTAGCTTCTTTTTCAACCAAACCATCATTGTGCAGATTTTCTCCACCAAGGTGTAACGTGACTCATACTCGAGTAATTTTTTACTCAAGTAGTAGACTGCATGTTCACTTTTATCTTCGTGTTCTTGCACAAGCATTGCTCTAACTAATGATTCCTCAATTGCTAGATATAGGATCAGGGGTTTTCCAGGTTCTGGTGGGCGGAGGATGGGTGGGCTTAACAAGTATTGTTTGGTTTTGTCAAATGCTACCTGGTACTGGTCGTTCCAAACTAATGGTCGGTCCTTTCGTAGTAATTTGAAAATTAGCTCGCAAATGGTAGTGAGTCTAGCAATAAATCTGCTTACATATTGTAGACACCCTAGGAAAGATCGGACTTCTTTCTCAGTTTTTGGCACGGGGCATATCCCTAATGGCTTTGCTTTTATTAGGATCCATCTCAATTCCTTTTTGGCTGACTATATTTCCTAGGAGTTTCCTTGATGTGACCCCAAATACGCACTTTTTCAAGTTCAAGCGAAGATTGTATTTCTCGATTCTAGTGTGAAACTTGTCTAGGAAAGCTAGATGTTCCTCCCTGGTGTTGGACTTCACAAGCATGTCATCAACATAAACTTCCACTTTCTTATGGATCATATCATGAAGGAGGGTTGTGATGGCCCGCTGATATGTTGCAACAGCATTTTTCAAACCAAACAGCATTACCTCATAGCAGAATATGCCCCATTCAATGATGAATGCTATCTTGATCTTGTTAGTTATTACCATTAGTATCTGATTATAACCTGAGAAGCCATCCATGAAAGAATACATAGCTGCCCTTGCTACGCTGTAGACCAGTACATCCATGTGGGGTATGGGGAAATCCTCCTTTGGGGAGGCTTTGTTCAAATCCCTGAAATCCACACAAACTCTGACCTTGCCATCCTTCTTTGCTACTGGGACAATGTTGGCTAGCCACGTCAGGTACTCAACCACTTTTAAGAATTTAGCTTCAATCTGCTTTGCCAGTTCAGCCTTGACCTTTTCTTCCCATTCCGACCTTAAGCGACGTAGTTTCTGTTTTATCGGCTTGATCAGAGGGTCGGTCGGGATACGGTGTTCCATGATCTGTTTATCTACTCCAGGCATGTCCTCATATGACCAAGCAAACGTTGCTATGTGACGTTTAAGTACATTTGAGATCTCTCTTTTTTCTTTAAGAGTCAAATCATTGGAAATCATCACCATTTTTGGTGACTTATTTGTACCCAAGTTAATTTCGTTTAAAGATGTATCATGAATGTTAAAGACATTATGCGTATGATTATATGAATGCATGGTGCCGTTAGGCAGAACATCAAACAAGTAAGCAAAATTGTTGTACTTCATTCAATGAGCCTCGAAGGTAAAATTGTCAAAAACATAAAAAATATTCATTATTACATCATCAATTTCCTCCTCCACAGGCAGAGGGGCTTTAGTTGTTGTAGCAGCAGGTGCATTAATGGTAGGTTCTGCCTCGAGAGTGGTCTGCATCAGCTTTTCAGTGAGGAGCTTGATAGTGCCTGGTAGATCTTGTTCTTGCGCATCGCCTTTCTTCATCAACTCATTAATAGCCTTAGTAAAAGCTGCCATTGCATCTTCCAGTATTCCACTTTTTTCATATTCCTCGATCGGGGTTATTACCAGGGTCGGTTTCCCTTCCAGTTCAGCATCAACAGGGGACTCAATCAGCTGGCTGGTTGTGAAGTCAAACACATCATTGAATATTTCGAGTCCTTTTACTTCCTCCCCATTCAGGATTGTTGGTTCTGCCTCTCCCAAGTATGCCTTAGTACCTTCCACCTCGTAGACGCTTACCATGTTACAGAATATGGGCCGTTTGTGCTTGTACATTTTCATGCTTGGGGTGAAACCTAGACCCATTCCAGGTGTGACAAGAATATGATCGATGGCCCTGATAATCTCCCGATGATATTTCCCCAAGCCTTTTCCAAGGATGAAACCTTGCTTCTTCATTTGAGCTCTAAGGCTTCCAGGGAAAAAACAATATCCCTTTGGGGTTCCACGCCCCTTCTTCTTTTCTTCAGTGGCCGTTGCCACCCTCATCCCTTGCATTGTTCTCTCCTCAAATGCGGTAGCCACCATCATTGATTCCTCATCAGCCTAGATCGTCACTAGCCTCCCTTTATGAATAAGCTTTATCTTCTGGTGCGGACTAGAAGGGACTTCCCCTATTGCATGGATCATGGCCTGCCTAGAAGCAACAAATAAGTTACTAGAATATCCAGCACAATGAACTTCACATTAGAGGTCACTCCTCCAGCGATGACCTCTGCTTCAAAGCTGCTTACTACACCCCTCTTCGAATCATCGTAGGCTTCGATTACCGTGTCAGATTTGGCAAGCATATCCTCCCTTAGCCCTAAGTGAGGTAGGATCTTAAGAGGACATAGATTGAGAGCTGAGCCATCATCTACCATTACATATGGTATCGCGCGATCGAAAATTCGAACCTTGATAAACAAGGCCTGATTATGCAGTCCCAGTTCCTGCGGTAGTTCCGTCTGATCAAAATTTATGGACGACATCTGAGGGGGAACAATTCCTTCCCCGATGGCAGCACACATCTTGATTACTGAGGTTGTAGGCGTGGCAAGCATTTCCATCAGCCTCTTGACTAAACCCGTCCTATGCTTTTGTGACGTCTCAAGCAACCTCCAGATATTGTATTTGGCCTGAGTTCCCTTCAACTGATTTACCAAAGGGTTTATGTCTAGCATATCTTCATCCACCTTTGGGGGTAGAGGTGGCTCGGGCTGTTCCCTTGCTATTTCTTCCTACCTGGAGTTATTGAGCTATACAGTCTCATCCCTTCTGAAAACTCTACCACTCTGAGTAACCCTTAGTACTCCATTATCCATCACTCTTGTTTCCCTGGAATTAACCTAAGGGTACTGGTCGTATCCATCCTCCGCTTGGCCACGTCACCCCTTCAACTTGTAAGAATCCAAGCTTATGGGCTTCTTCCCACCAGAAATGATCTCTCCCTCAGCCGAGGTTCCTTCTTCGGGTTTCCTTTTCCTTCTCGATTTAGGGACATATGCATCGAGATCAATTGGCACCCTAGTTGGTGCTTTCTCGGATTCCACCTTCATTGCATCCCTCCATGGTTCTCCTCCCTCTACTGAGAACACTTCTACCAAAGGATCATCCTCGGTGCCTTCATCTTCATCAACCATTGCGTTCACCACCTTGTTAGATCGAGATAGCATTGCTAGTACAGAATCAGTGGGTATCCCCGATCCTACTGCATGGACATTACGGTGTTTGGTCATTATCTCCCTGTATCAAAATCTGGAATTGCCAGTCTTGACAAATGATAGCAATACCAATCTCGGGATCCCCCTATTATCAATTGTACAGCAAAAGACTCAGATGGTCTTGGTTCCAGCACTAGATAGATAAACATCCACTGCTTTACGTAGCCGGTGAGCGATTCTCCTTCCCTCTGTACACAAGCGAGCAGATCTCGCATGGTTTGTTTCGGAGGTTTTAAAAATGCGAACTCCTTCTGGAACTCTACAGAGATGTAGTTCTAATTGGTCTTGGTCTCAATCGACTGCATTTCGTACCACTAACTTGCTACTCCTGCTAGTGAGCACGGTAATAGTGTAGCTATCATATTTTGAGAAAGGCCCTATTCTCGACACAGGATATAAAACTTGGATAAGTGGGAAGATGATGAGTCATTCCCGTTAAAAACTGACATACCGGCTAAGTTAAAATTAACCCTCGGGACTTCTTCCCATTCTCTAATCATTCGATTACTTGACTCAGATTCAAGCATCTCCATCACGCAGTCTGAGTCCATCCCCGACTCAATTGCTATCACATACTCCTCTCCTTTGCCGACCGGTGCTTCTCTTAACTGTTCTCTCCTTACGAGAAGTGTCGTAGGTTTCTGGCCTGTAAATACTAGCATCCCAGCAAAGTTGATCTCAACAGCTTTAATCTTACCCCCGCACCCTTGGTGGTTTGACTCTTCCTTTAGCATCTTCAAAACCCGACTAGGATCACTTCCCGACCCAACCATCATCATAAATTCTCCAAGCCCTTTAGACAGGCAGCTCAGGACCTTCCACTCTTCTAACCCTGAGTTAATCATTCCTACCCTCGCCTCAAAATTCGGCAAAGGGTTATTCTTCGTGCTAGGCTTGAGTGCAGGCTCATGGACAACCTTATCAGCCACTAGCTTTTGAATAGCTTTCAATAGCTCCTTACAGTTATTTGTACGGTATCCCACGACCACATGATAATGGCAGTAATTGTTCTTCTCTTCAGGCCTGGGAGGGACATGCTTCTTCAAGCTCTCCAACTGATTAAGTTCAAGCAGCTTGGTGAACAAGAATCCCAAATTAGTAGCATATGGCGAGATGCCATGAGATTCTTCCTTTTGCAACCTAACAGCGGTTACCTTTTCTTCCTTCATCAATTGCATTGCTAGTTGCTTCACCTTCACCTGCACCGGGTTAGAATCATTCTTCCTGTAATAGGGCTTAGCAACCTGTTGCCCCATTTTCGCCTCCATGGAATCATAGCGTTCTATCTTCTCAACCCGCACGAAAACTTATTGATAACTATGGAAAGTCTCAGACCCCAGCCTCTTCCGATAAGATGGAAATGCACTATCTAAGAGCTTTAGGATCATTTCTGGTAAAGATAGGCGAGACTGTAAGCATACTTGCGTAACCATCCATCTCTCGAAATAGGGCTTGAAACTCTCCCCCGGTTTTGCTTCACTACCTCCAGATTCTGCATAGTAGTGATTATCAGAGTATTGAACTCATAGTGGTCCACCAGTTCCTGGGACAGACGTCCCTAGTCATAGGCTATGTCTATCGGTAAATGATTGTACCATTCATTAACGGGGCTTCCCAATGTGACGATGAATAACTTGGTTATCATACGGTCACTAATCCTTAAAGCCCTCATCACATTTTGATAATGCGCGATATGCATACGTGGATCTGTATTGAACCTGTACTTTTCAAACTGGGGCATAGCAAAGGTCAGCGGTAAAGTAACTTCATCCCCAACTGTGGGTTGCACTGGGATCGCACCCCTCTGCCCCTGTACATGAGTGGCTAAGAATTGTCTCCAGAGTTCAGCCATATACTATTTGGGGTCTCCGAGAAGGCCTTATACTACGAACTTGGGTAGTACTACCCTTCACCCTGAAATGTATGAGAAGGTCCGGCCCAGCTGGGCATTGTGGGCTGAGCCACCCCTTGAATAAAGGGAATGTAATTAGAAGAGGGCCTGATTTCTGAAGGCCCTACCGCCCTTGGTGCAAATGAAGCATGTCCGGGCTGCCCTGGGAAGAACTGGCCACCCACCTACGGTTCATACACTATCTACGGCTGACCTTGCCCAGAACCGAATTGATGGAAGTTAGGGGTGACTGCTGCAGAACTCAGGAATACAATAGTAGAAGATGACAGTCCCCCCGGTAGGATTGTGCCACCGACATTTAGCACTACATCATTTACCCTCTGGTCAGGCTTCCTAGTTCCAGTGTGACGATTGAGGATTTTCAGAAACTGGTCACTATTGGCGAAGGCATTCATTGCAGTAGCAATCTCGGTGCTCACCGATGATTAATTGGCTTGTGGGTTCCTTCCTGCCCCAGGAGCCTGATCACTAGTCACATTCTCTTCTTATTGATGAGACATGTTACGAAAGTTACACGGAGTGTTTTATTCTGAATCCGAGCTAGAGTCAGTGTACGAAACTCCTTCTAAGTGAGCCGTGGTTGGGGAGATGCGGATTAGTCGGCGAGAAGCCCTATTCCAATCCTTTTGGTAAACCGGCTTTTTCCTGGCTGAAATACACACAGAGATTGTTAAGAAATGCATTTAAGATCATAATGCGTGAAATGTTTAATGTTATGGCTGTGGAAAAAGGTTAGCGTGCCATGATGCGAGATAGAAATCACACACAAAAGGAGCAGAATCGTTAGTCCATGCGATAAATGAAGATCCATTGGTTTTGAGATTCATACTCTATCCCAGGGACAATGTGAAATAAAGTGACCTAATTACCTGTGTGGTGATAAGTCAAAGGTTCAAGAACTAAAGTTAGTTCTCTTGGTGTTTGGGTGACCAGCGTGACATGCCCTAACGAAAAGTGATAAAAAAATGTATGGAAATAACTACCATATACAACATATAGATGAATGTTTTGGTTCTTTTACCCCATTAGGGCAAGGTCTTGGATGTCGGTGGACATCATCACAAAAGGTATGTAGTGATGCATGAGTATTTTGGGTAAGCTTTACCTAGGTTAAGACATCAATTGGGATATCCTTTATGTTCATGTTTGCCTCGTGTAGGCATTTGGTGTGTATAATCGCCTCGACAGGGCTATAAGTCAGATGCTAAGTGGACATTGCATAAGGATTTGGGTAAATTTATCTTAAGAGTCAGATATCATGTGGAAATCGCGCTAAAACTTGGGTTGAATGATGCTACATGATTCTAATTGGTCTCATGTTATCCTTAGGTGACACGATCTTAAGTGTCGACTAAGTCTTAAGCATGAAGGACCTCACATCATGTTTAATATTATGAGTGTGTGTGTTCAAGTATCTACACTAAGATTCGTGGTTAGCATGGCACATTTGTACAAAGCATGATGAATAAAAAAGCGGTAAACACATATCACATAGCACACAATATCTTTCTTCCAACCATACAACTCCTGTGCATAGGGTTTTTGGGTAGTCTCTATCCTAAGTTTGGTTTATCTTAGTACCGCGAGGATACTATGGAGCGCACCTACAGGAAAATATAATGCATGATCGCGTGTTTGGGTAACAACCTAGGGAAAATGCTTATAGCTTATTTACATGAGGGTTTATAAATGGGTTGCTGATGTAGAAGGCTCTTGTTGCACTGAAATACACTCCAAGCCTCTCCCCAAATAGGTTCTAACGAGGGAGGTACATGTAATATGGTAACAAGTGCTCCACTCGCTCAAGTACTATCTTTTCTCCGAGAGGCAGATTAGTACAAGAGAAAGCTTCGCAGTAATAGGGGTACCTTAGACTTATGGGCTAATCCCTTCTACTACAATGCGTTATTATGAATATGTCAAAATTAAGAGAAAATGGAATAATGTGATCAATAATTTTCGGCACTTATCCAAAATCTAAAACCTTTAAAAAAGCAAGTTTTAGAAAAAATCCCCAGCGGAGTCGCCACTGTGAGCGGGGGACACGGAGCAGTGGGCCGAGAGCACGCGGAGATGAGAGGCGCGGTCCACCAGGGTGTTTGAAAAAAGATGCACCGGGTCAGGGACCCGAGAAAAAGGTTGAAAGAGAAAAAGGCAAAAATGTTTTTTAGATTTGGTCAAACCCGAGTCCGCCGTCTCTTAGTGTGGAGTCGCCACCTGGATTAGCTCTTTCTAGTAATTAGAGTTCTGTGAGGCTTAACGTCCGGGGCACTGCCCACTAAGACACAGAGATTCAAGTTCGGGATAAGTTGCTTATTTCTCATTGGATCACATTCATCTACAGAAAACCATTTTCTCTTAACTGTGCACATTCACACTTAGGTCGTTTTTGGCTTTAAATGCATGATTCACACGGGGTAAAATAATAAACCATCCACAAGGCGAAATAATAAACCATCCACAAAGCGGTAAGTAAATGCGGAAAATAAATGTGAAAAAAAATATTACAAGGCTTCCAAAAATCGGGGGATGCAACCGTCCGCTAACCTATTAATTACATTTCATAAAAAAAAATAAATTGCGATACCCGAAGGAAGAATAAAATCCTAAACATACATCTAAACCTAATCTACCTGCATCCACAAAGGTTAGCACAGGGGATATCACATATATGTTCGATTTTGAATTTGGCGAGGCCCGTGTGGCCTAAAAAAATCAATCGTGATAATTTGTTTGTTATTTAAATAAAACAGTTCTTTTTATTAGCACATTGGTTGCTCATTTTAATTAATGAAATTGCTGGCATGATAAATTGGTGAGGGCTGTTATCCAGGAATATGTTTTATTCCCTTCGTGGGGGTGTTCTAACATACATCTCCTTTTAATAAAGAAAGATAGATGAAGAAGAATTACAACATTTGCATAAAATAAAAAAATGAAAAAGATGAAGATCCTAAGTTCAGAAGTAAAATAATAAGAAGAAGAACACCGAAAGCATGGAAATTGCAGTTCTAGGAACTCAAAGGCTTACCCTTACAGAATGAATCCACTTCGAAGATATCCGATCGGGCGCTAAAAATCCTCCTCATCCTTTAGTTTAGGTAGAAAAAAAATGTTGTGCAAGTTCAAAAATATTCGTCTTAGTTCTTGGAAGCAGTTATAAAAGCTATATTTTTTTTATTTGTAAATTTTCGGGATTTGATTATCGAAAAAGACCCGAGTATTTATAGGAGAAATCTTGAAAATCTAGAAAAGGTATGTTTTTCCGGTGAAGGGTCTCGTCGGAAAAAAAAAAGTCCGGCGAGGCCCCTCATTGCAACTTTGGCGAGGCATGTGCCTCGCCAAAGCTTGGTGAGGGAGCCTCGCCAAGCTCTTTGGCAAGGCAGCCTCGCCAAGGACTTTGGCAAGGCTTGCCTCGCCGAAGCCTTTTGGCGAGGTTTTGCCTCGCCCACCTTTGGCGATGCAGGCCCCCGGATCTGGTTTTCCGCAATGTTTTATGTATTTTATATTTTTTAATTAATCAAATAATTTTATTGAAAACGTCCTTTTGAATTTAGAGACAAGGAGGATTCCTATTCGAATACATCTGGATACTCGAAAATTGTGTGATTCAAGGATAATATCCTGAAAAAGCTGTAATCATCGAACGCGCGAGCTAGTACAAAATCCCGTGCTCACACACCCATTATTGCAATTGCTTTTGAGTGCATGCTGGATTTTGTTGTTTGTGCTCACATAATTCTCTACGTATACCATCTGTCATGGTTGATTTTTTTATACCTTTGAGATGAAAAGCCATTTTTTCTTGTCTTGTAGAGTTATATGTAGTAACTCTCTTTATATAGTAACTTAGTTAATATTAGTACACGTAACTATATTAATAGTTGAGTGAATTTTTACATTTAACTTGAGATATGCATGGAATATTAAAAGTTTATCTATGAAAATACATGAATTTAGTTAATATGCATGATTAATACTTATTAATTAAATTCATGTATTTCATACATACATTGTAGAGATATAAACTACATACTCTATAAATTAATAATTATTAATTTACGCGATTAATTAATACCTTGCTAAATTAATAAAATTTCATGATCCTAACATTATTAATTTATAAAAGTTTGATTGTATCCACAAAACTAATAGTTTGTAATTTATTATCGATTTAGGGTGAGAAAAAAGAAAGAAAATTGTGATAATGAAAAGAAGAGAAAAGGAGAGAAAATTGTGATAATGAAAAGAAGAGAAAACGAGAAGATTGAAGGATATAATGACGTTATATTTCTCTTTCGAAATATAAAACTGACCACTCATAAATAAAATTTTGAAGCAGAAATTTTTTTTCATTCATTTAATTTTATTATTTCAATTATAATCATAACATAATAAGAAAATAATTGTGATTGATTATATTAAAATAAAACAAAGAAGATTTTCGGAAAAAAATTATTATTTAAAGTAACTTCTTCAAGTGGAACAAACAAATTAAGAAAGAGATATAAGTAAACTAGTAAAATGACATTTGTTGTGAAATTCCAATTCGTTGGAGATATTAAAGAAATTTCAATGGTCATGGGTGGCCCCAAATATTAGATACGGCATCACAAATAAATTTAATAAATCCTTGGAATTAAACAAGATTAATTTAAGTTGCTTGAATGACATAAACAACTATTTTCTTTTACGAGCTTCTAGATGCATTTGTATGAAACTAATATAGTCCATTAATGTTTTTTCCTATTTTTTGGAAGACAGCTTATTAATAGGTATAACTTCTTTTTTAAATTGTAATAGAATTTAGGGAAGTACAATGCTTCCCATTTCGGAAAATTTTAAAAAATGAGAAATGATTCTTCAAAATGAGAAATGAATATGAAGAATGTTCAAATCCAATCATTCTTCATATGATATATCTTTAAAATGGAGTTACCTTGATATGAAGAATGATTTATTCTCTGTTTTGAAGAAGGAATTAAAACAATATTGCTTTTTACATTTTATTGTTTTTTGTTTTTGTTAGTTTAATAATAAAATAAATTATTTAAAATGAATTTGATTTGGGGAATAAAAAATGGGGAAGATGGTTGGAAGAAAAAACATTGTAAATCTTGTAAAATAAAGTTTGAAGAATGAAAATGGAAAAAATGGTTGGTCTTACTCTTAGAAAACTTTCGAATAAATTTATGACCTGCATTATGTTTTTGGATTATCATAATTTTTGTGTGTTTCATAAATTTATTTTGAGCAATTTTCATTGCATTGCAATCAAAGATAAAGTTATTAAAATTGATCAATGTTGGTTATAACCATTTGAGTGATCTTATGTATTAATGCAAATATAGAAATGAAAAACCCAATTGGTAAAAAAAATATGTAAGGACTTCGTAATCAACATATAGAATAGAGCTAAAAATCCACTCGGTACTTGACTTGCAATTAATGTGCACATAGGTCGTGTTAGAATTTACTTACTGAGTAGATAACAATATTAAAGAAGCGATATTGGCTTAAATACAACATAATCAAACGATCTTAATATTGAAATTTATAAAAGTGTATCGGTTTACCACTTAAATCGTCTTACTTGTCAGTTCAATAAGAATTTAGAGGAAAAAATAAAGTGAAAGGGAAATGAATTTACACTGTTCAATATCTCAACTAACAATAAAAATGTGATTTTTTTTATAAGAGCTAAATATATTTACTAATTGTAAATATATTTTAGGCTCATTTTCAACTCTACAAGTAGGTCTAACAATTAATTATAAGACGACAAACACTTTAGATCACGAACATAACATAGTGATTTTGTTCATTATTAATTGTGCTCGTCCTCATGTACTAAATAGGCTATACACTGAGCAAAGAGATAAGTATGTATGCACATACTTAAGCATTAATCAAAATACTTGCATTTGATTGGTTATTACATTTTCTATTTGTTTTCGTCACATAAAAAGCCTCTTAAAGTACAGTCAAGTTGAAACTATAACACAACCATACCATAACTACACTCTGTAAATACCAAAGTTGTACATGTTTAATATCTACTTGTTAGCTTAAGATTGTCATGCTAGAAATTTGTTAGATCTTATATAACTAATTATGCCAACTGTAACATCATGAATCATGTGGTCATATAAGTCGATATATAACAGGATTTTCCTATGCTTTGGTCTCGTGGAAAAGGAAGAAGCAACCTACTGTAGTAAACAGGTCTTCAACGTACGTAGAATATAGAAGCCTAGTTAACAAATATTGTGAAGTTAAGTAGCTCACTTATCTACTTACACATTTTGGCATAAAATGTGCAGTTTTCTATTATCTTACAATGTGATAGCCAAGTTGCATATCTATAACTAAGAATCCGATATTACATGATAAATTGAAGAATGTTGAAATGGATTTACACTTTGTTAGAGATTTAGTGGCTGAAAGGTTTATCATTGCACCTCATATCTCTACATTTACAAGTGACAGATTTACTCACCAAGCACATGTCACCCTTTTGCAATAAATGAATCTACTTCCTCTAAAAGGGATTTTAGCTTGAGGCGACATGTTAAAGTGCAATCAAGATAAAACTATAACACATCCATACCATAGCTATACTCTGTAAATACCAAAGTTGTACATGATTAGTTTCTACTTGTTAGCTTAAGGTTACCATGGTAGAAATTTGTTAGATCTTGTAACTAACTCTGTCAGCTGTAACAGCATGAATCGTGCGATGATATGAATCAATATATAAATTTGCTATCACTGACAAATGCATGTAACTTGAATTGCATATTCTAGATTATAATCAATAAGCTCTAAATCTTACTTTTCTAGGTCATGGAAATCAAGAATCACTATCTATTTCATTGTGAAAATACCATCTTAAATAACTATGAAAAAACACTCATATATCCTTTCCAATTGCCTTGAAAGGGAAAATTTGCAAATTTGTTGAAATTAAGTTAGTGGTCCCTTTGTAGTTGCAAATTTATTGCATTAATTAAATGGTCATATATGTATATTACAATTATTTATAGGTGACATAATGTGTGACCTAAATCATATTTTGCATCCATCATGTTGTTAATAGATAGTCTGATTAAGTAGTTCTAATAACTAACATTTCATACAAATTTTATTGATTAAGTTTCTTATTGTACGAAAGACAATGACTAGAGCATGTAACTAATACAAAAATTAGCAACCTAATTGAGTTTAGATAAGTTAATTTAATCTATTTTCTTTGTAGAAATAATGTATTTTTTTAACGAAAATCAAATAAGAATGGATCGAATGTGTACCCTTTTTTCGTGTATCCAAGATCAAAGATGCAATGTCTGTATACCGATTTCGAATCTCACGGTGCATCGGAGAATAATTATTGTTCACAATTCGACAATAATGGAGATGGATAATGAGATTTTCATCGTAGGAAAATCCCGGGAGAGAGAAAAATAAAATTTCATTCACCTCTTATTTCATTTATATAACACATATTTATAGAGGTAAACATGAAAAAATTTTAGGAAGAAAATAATTACAAATATATTTTTAAACTTATTTATTTATTAATTCAATCTAATCAACTAAATATGATCAGATTCTTAGATCTAATTGACTCGTTTAAGGGCGGAATAAGTATTTCCAAACAATTTTAATTAAGATAAGAAAGCTAAAGATAAATAACACGTAGGTGCAAGTGGTCAGTTTCATCGATTGATTTTCAAATAAAGCAAAAGCAATAATTATGACTTGCAAAATCAATATAACTGCAAACAACCATTTCATACAATTCCAAAGGAAACATAGTTTGGTAACAAAAACTCAAATCATATTATTATCATTATTATTGCACCATAATTACCAAAATAATAGTATTTTATTGCTCCAAAAAAACACAATTGTAGTTGTAATAAAATAGTCCAATATATTAAAAATAAACACACTAATCCACGTTGCAAATGGAAGTTTCATCTCTAATAATAATAACAACAAATATTACTGCCAAATTGATATTATTTTTCTACCACCATTTTTATATTGAAATCTGTAGCTCAAAGAGTTTTGAAAGTAATGTCATACCGACTAATAAAAATATTATTAGGTTTTTAAAAATGAATTTTTTATACATTTAGAAAATTTTGTATTATATGTAAACTTAACTTATTCAATCATTTCAATTAAAAATTAATTGCATGCTATCTAATAAATGAGAGGAAATTTTGTTTGCCAACTGTAATTTAACATATGTAAGCTTAGTCGGTTGGAATATTGAATTAATATGCTTTATATTGGTTAACAAGTAAACGTGGCATATTTTGATGGAGATTATGGAACTTGGCGTTTATAATTAGACTAATTGTTAATATAATAATACTACACAAGTCCAAGTAAATAATTATTTGTAATTATTTTATTATTTTAAATATAAATTATTGTTTTAATTTTTATTATATGTTTTTGGCATGGAAAGTGGGTCTAATTTTTAAGTAGTTTGACCAGAAATCAAACCTATCTAACACAAATGGTGGAATTATTAAAGTTCAACTCTTTTAGTTTTACTGTTTTATTGTCCATTTTATATAACTTTTTATTATTTTATCAGTAAGATTGAAACTATATAAATTATAGAAATATGTTAATAGTTGAAGTGTTGAATTCGATATCAGATGCACAATTGTAAAAATTGTGGGGTTTGTGAAACTTATTTACAAAAATACGTTCCAACTTATCTTTTGCATTCTATAACCAATTTTAAGTTTCAGTTTTCACTCTATACGTTCTATATATACACTTTTTTATCAAGCTTCAGTTGCTTCCTCTTTTTACATCGCGCGTTTCTCTCCATCAAAATCTCTCTTCCTTGTTTCGATTTTCTCTAGATCGAAGTTTTTTCAAGTTTCTGCTCTCTGCAATTCTTAAATTCTCTGCACAATTCCAATTTTCTAGCTTTCGACTAGTTTTTTTTCAATTGAGAATGAGGATCTATGGAGTTGAAATCTTGTTGTT
>CATIWQ010344390.1:0-10342 GCA_949673415.1 Euphorbia schlechtendalii | reverse complement strand
GATCCTAAGCCAAATCTTTAAGTTCCATGCATCTTTTTGCACCTTTTTCACTCTTTTTTCATAGAATTCCACTTTTGATCATTTTACTCCCAAGATTTACCTAGTATCTGCATTTGCATAAAAAACAACTACATACCACGTAAAATCTTTTATATGAAGTATAGAAATGACTCAAACTATAGTGTTTAATGTATAAATTTATCACGATAATATGTGTAATTATACACTTATCATTATACCACTTCGGTCCACACTATCTACAGAGCTTCTGAATCTGCGTATAGAAAACAACTACACGCTAAGCAATTTGCTTAGTGGTGTACACTAATTCTAATTTCATAAAACACAACATATCATTTATTTATGATTAAATAAAATCATGATAACTCATTTCAAAATTTCAATATACATATTTAAAATATAAAACTCATCTCCAAATGTTTTACTTATAGTCATAAACAATAATTTGCCCAAAATAAACTAAGCACCACTAATGGTATTAGATACGGGGGTTGGCACAAAGCCCAAAGCTGAAGCTCCTAATAATGGCACAAAGCCGAAGCCGAAGCTCTTAATAATGGCACAAAGCCTGAAGCCGAAGCTCTTTAATTCAGTAATCATAGTATTGGCACTAAGCCCTGGAGACAAAGCTCCAATTGTTTGTACAGTACCGTAACCCCCTTTATTGGCGCCAATCTACCCAGACCCATTTTCTACAAGTTTATTAAGGGCAATAAATATATATAAAATTCTTATAATTTCAATATGATACAATAAAAATAATTCAACACAAATTCATGTATTAAGGATCTCAAATCCTTAAAGTGTCAATCACTAAATATCAATAAAACACAATAAAATTAACATTCATATTTTTCAGAAAATTTCTAGATTTCGTGACCCGACTTCCCCTACATTTTTCTCCATTAAAATGGCTTCTAATTAAGTTTATTCTTAATATACCTAGCCCTATATCTCAGCTTTTGAATGTCATAAGAATCACAGAAATCCAATCAATATAGATCAAGTTATACTCAAAATACTGAACAATGTGCAAACTGAAATTTTCCGAAAACAATTTTCATGAGTCAATTTCAAATGACAATTTCATGTAGTAGGAAGCTGAATCTCACAAAAGTTCCTTCTGAATATATAAAATTCAGCTTCTTCTAATATCAATAGAGTTAAGAATTGCTCCAATCGGAGTAGTTTAACATAAGAAAACATTAAAACAAAAACAGGGCTACAATTTGAAACTTTTCAGCAAAATCAAAAATTTTGAAATTAGTGTACACAAGCCTCTTTTAAGCTCTTCAATGGATCTCTTCCACCTCTTTCCCCTTTGATTTGTCTATATTAGCTTCCTCTACAAAAATCATAATTAATTCTATCAAAATACTACTTAAATACTCCTTCAAATACCTTAAATATGCTTAATCTATCATGATCTATACTAATGGAACCTTAATTTCACTTATCCCAGTTCGGTTTACTATTCACCAAGAACTTAAAATCTCAAATTCTCTTATTCTAGCTTTGATTTACTGAAATTGATGATGATAGAAGGCTTAGAGATCGATTTCTAACAAGGATTCGAAGTTGAAATGAAGAAATCGAAGTTTTTGAGGTTAGGACAATTTTGTAAGAAATGGGGTGTAGAAAGGAATAGAAATGGAGAAATAGAAATGAAGTAGATGAACTTTACACATGAATCAATTGGAAATAATATAAAAAAAATATATATGAAATTACCATTTTGCCCTTAGTTCAATTATATTGCATACTTATCACATTTTCTCGGTTAAATAGTCTTATAATCTCATAATTTAATTCCGTAAAAGAATAACATGCACGTACAGCTATTAGCTCTCATGATAGCTTATATATTCTCTCTTGCATGAATTATAATTATAGAAATTTTCAGTCTCAAGATGCATAGTTACGGGTCAAAGTTTGACTAGGGGTCAAACTTCGCTTCGTTTGACTATTACCGAACTTTAATTTTTTTTTCTTATAATTCCTTTAATATTGTATCAATATACTGATATCAAATTTTAGAAATTTTGGGGTGTTACAAACTCCTTGTTAAGAATACCTTGGTGCAAACATTTACTAACCAAGCTATCCCATGAAGAATTGATTCTTAGATTGCTGCTGGAAAGGATTGGCAAAATTATATCCTGGCTGATCAATTTGAGCTTGATTCTAATTCAACTGACCTTATCCTACCCCAAACTAGTAAAAGGAAGTTGGAGCAGTGTTATGAGCTGGATGCATCATATGAGAAATAGGAGGTCCGTTTGCTCTAGGCTAACTAGTAGGACCGCTGATGTTAAGGGTGACTTTTGGGTTGGACACCACATCATGATCCCTTTCTTTGGACTGACTTTCCCTCACATGTTGATGAATAATTGATGTCAGTTATTCACTATTTGCAAGGGCATTCAATGTAGCTGCAATCTCGGCGCTCAATGATGACTGACGTGTCTATTGAGAATTCTGCCTTGGAAGAAGGGGTTGATCTTCCCCCGCAACTTTGTCTTATGGATCTATCGTGCTATCAAAATTGAAAGATGCACGCTGAACTGAATCTGAATCGAAACCTAAGTCTTCACTTGAGTCAGTGTATGGAACCCCCTCTAGACTAGCCACGATTAGAGAAAAGTGGATGAAGCAGCGAGCAGGCCTTTTCTGAGCCCCTTTATATACAAGTAGAGGATCAAACCATGAGTGTAAGATTCGTGATATGATTCATGATGTGTAAAAATGTGTGAGATGTCAATGTCATGGTTGCATTCATAAAGGGTTAACGTGCTAATGATGCGAAATAAAAGGTGTGTTTGTCAATCCATTTGAAACAAACAAGTTAGTCATTAAATAAAATGAATAATGTAAAAATAATCAAGAAGCATGGAGTGGATTTGAAATCTGTACGATGTCTGTGTGACATCCTAACATGAGTGGTGTAAATGAAATGAGGTGACCTAGTTACTAGTGTGGTAATAGGTTAATAGTTTGAGATTTTGTACTGTGACTAGATCTCATGTAATGAGGAGGTCAAATTGATTTCGGGGTAAGCAGTGCAACATACCCTAATGAAATTGAATAAAATTAAAATAAAATGAAAACAACTACCATATGAAGCTATCAAATGAATGATTAGGTTATTTTTCCCAATTAGGGTGGAGTTTCAGATGCCACTATGGTCATCATAATTTAAGGGTATGCGGTGATGCATGAATTATTGCCCCATGTGGATGAATGTTTTGGGTATTAAGCGTATACCCCTGAAGATTTGGTAAGGTAAGGTTTTTTTAAATAAGTTTTCCTCGTGCAGGCTTAGGTACTGATATCAATGTGTATATCAGGCTATAGTGTATTATTTGGGAATTTGTTCACCCCGTTTAGGCTATGAATTAGATGTTGAGTGGACATCTCATATGTAATGTGTGGGATATATTATTGCCCCGTGCCGGTTATGAGTTGGACGTCAAGTGGACATCATGCAATTTGGGATGAATGATGCTTCTTGATTCTAATTGGTTTCATGTTGTCGTAGGGTGACATGATCTCGAGTGTCAATTAATCCTAAGTATGTATGATACGAATTTGATATCATGATGATGCGAACATGATATGTTACATCATTTTGATACCACGAGTGTGTGTTCAAGTGTCTGCTGAAAAGTGTATAATTACACTTATTATCATGATATTTTCAATCATATAATGATATGGTTTTGAGTCATTTTATACTTCATATAAAAGATTTCACGTGGTATGTAGTTGTTTTTTATGCAAATGCAGAAACTAGGTAAATCTTGGGAGTAAAATGATCGAAAGTGGAATTCTATGTAAAAAGAGTGAAAAAGGTGTAAAAAGATGCGTGGAACACAAGGATTTGGCTTAGGATCGAAGTTGTCAAAGATCGGCAAAGTTGCAAAGAAGAATCATGAAGAAACAGCATTTCACGATCGTGACACCTATTTGCGGTCACGACTTGTCACTCTTCATAAACAGAAATCTACCAACCAATGTTCACGATCATGATAAGGGATTCATGGTCACGACTTATGACAGATATCAGTTATCTCTTTTCAACTACCAATCGCCGGATAAAAATGATCAATCGCCATCAACCGGCATCAACTACCAAACTAAAAGACACCTTTTAGAAGTCAACCAATCATGAAAAGGTATCTTTCCATTGTGGATAAGGATGAGACTTTGCATCCAATCACAATGAAGTGATGCAATCTTTCGCCAATAGACACGACTCTTCGTTTGGATAGACGCAACCCTTCATACTATATAAATAGGGTTCAAACTCAACCAATTTCGTGGAATGGGGTGGTGTTGTGTGGAAAAGTAGTGAATAGATAGAGAGTAGAAATTGTATAGATTTCGCTACGTTCAAAGTTATAGCGAGAAAAATGTACAAGTGATTCGATACTTATTTCGATTAATAGATTTCTCAACAAATTATAGCGATTGTTGTATGAGTGTAATTGCAAAGCACTTATCAATAAAAATCTTCGTTCTTCAACATTCATTTATTCGATATTCACAAAGAATAGCATCCTAGCGAAGGTTCTGTACGAGTCGAGACCGGATTCAAGGTAGATGCAGGAATTGCAGGAATTGACTACTCCCATTAAAGAGTGGATACAATTCGATCAACTTTAGCTTTCACTTGCATACCTTACAACTTTACTTTGTTTCCTACTTATACTTTTTATTTTGAAGTTTATGATATGTTTATGTGTCGTAACGAGTATTTCGTTTTGCGTCATTTATATTAATCAAGTTATATGCTTTCAAGTTAACTTTAAGAGTGATTTCAGGGTTAACAAGATTGTGTATAATCATTGGATCTGTGATTATAATGCTATTTAGTGAGCCAACATTTTTGGAGTGGTAAATTGCTAAATATGGCTATGTGAGAGCGACCCGTACTAAGTATAGTAATAATGTTATCCAGGTTCTTATAAGTTTCATAATTCATTTACCCTAGATTTAGAAAAGTCATTTCATGTGTTGCTCCGCGGTGAATTATTAAATATTTGGGCGTCTATAACGGTGTTTGTTAAAGTTATCTAGTGTACGAAATAATCTTGATGATTTTACATGTTTTTCTCTACTATACTTGCTCTTAGGGAATATCTATATAGTTTACATCTTCTATAATCTGTCATACATCTATCCATTCATCCATCATTCCAACCCTCCAATATAAATTATCTTATTTTCTTTTGTTCCGTAACTCTAGTTGGTCCTTAGAACTGAATTCCTTCCCTTTGAGATCGATATCTTTTAAAACTACATTGAAACTGTATACTTGCAGTGGTCACCATTTTTCTATTTTGATAAGTGGCATTGACAACACATGTTCGTATTTTGAACTTTTATCTTATCGGTAGAAAAGTGGGGAACAAGGTTTTTGGCTTCATCATCGAAAATAAGCCCTCTAAATTAGTAAAGTCAAAACCTTGCGATTAAGTTTTTGGCACCGTTGCTGGGGAAGGAAAATGCGTTTTAGAGATCAAATTACAGGAGAACAGGTAATTATATTTATATTATATGTCAATTAGATTTATTCTTGTTTAAGTTTGTTTTTAAGTATTTATATTTTGTTATTAACATATTTTTCTTGCTTATTCATTGAGTTTTCTTTCTAGCATGTGCATGCCGAGTACGCGTAGTTCATGAGAAAGTTTGGCATCTTTCGAATCAGAAATAGAATGATTTGGTAATAGCAGAAAATGATTTGTGTGTGTTTTTAAGTTAGTGTGTTTTTAATAAAAAGAAAAGAAATTCTTTTTGGATTTTAAACATATCGTGATCGCGACCTAAATCACACTCGTGAATTAAGTTGTCAAAACATTTTGTTTCTATATAAAGAAAGTCACGATCTTGACTACCTTTCGCGATCGTGACCTGTGCGATTTCATAATAGTTATTGCTGTAACGGCTCTATTTCCAACAATTATAAATCAAATATATTAGTTGAAACAACCATAAATATCCTATTTCCTATATATATAACTATTTTCCTAATTAGTTTTCACAAATCAATCACTCTTTTCGAAAAAACAATCTCTTGCAAACAAGTTTTTCTCTGTTTTTCTCAAAATCAAACACAAACCTTTCTTTCAATTCTTGAATTCAATTTCAATGGCTCCCAAGAAATCAGCAGCAACAAAGGGGAAGAACAAATTAGTTAATCAATAAACCAAATATGGATGTCATTTTCCCATATACGATGACGAAGAAATAGAAAGATACATGAGGATGAAGAACTTTGAAATCCAAGGTACATTATTCTATGATCCTACTTTTACGATTGATGCTGGGATTCATGAGAAGTAGAGGAATATTTTTTGCTATTTAGGTTGGAAAACTTCGTGAACATGCATTTCCCGTTTAACGAGGAATGGATTCTCGAATTCTTGGTGATAATTCAAGAAGATGGGAATTTCTTGAAAAGGAAATTTAGGAATGGAGGAAAAGAATATAAGTTCAATCTAATGGATATAATTAAGTGGTTTGGTTTTAGAGGAATATATGAAGAGATCGAGAAAGAAAATGACTGTGATTTGACGGATGTTTGGACTGAGTTAACTAGATTGGATCCATACAATTTCAAGAACTTGTTCAACAAAAACATACAGAGCAATAGCCTTCTTTACATCCATAAGTTTATATCTCAAAGTCTATTTTTCCCACATGAAACTACAAAAGTGTCGATGAAAGATTTGATAATATTGGAGTGCGTTGTTTCGTAATTAAGGCCAAAGTTTCTGATGTACGTGATAGAATCCATCATTAGTCTGACAACACATAAAAAGGCTAGAGTTGGAGGGGCAAATATGATTTATGGAATTATTTTGGGAGCAAAGAACAAACTACCATACTAATATAATCCTTGAGAGAAATTCAACTTTATGGGAGGAGTCTACATGAAGAGAGAAGGTTTAGTTAAGGAAGAAGATGGGAAATTTACGTTTCTATGATATGGAGTAAGGGTAAGGAAGATAAGACCAACACAAGAATCTAGTTCACGAGAGAACCATTCTGATGAAGAAGATCAAAACGGAAGTAGTGATACAAGACAAGCCTCCGGAAGTACCCATGATACTTGGAGAGGAAAATTCATGAAGGATGTCGATCAAGAATGCCTAGATATAGCCTCCATATAGCAAGACATATGTCAACTAACAAAGTCCAACATTTGTTTGAACCGCAAATTGAATTCATACTTCAAGAAGCAGAATATGGATATCTTACCGAGTCCACCAGATTCAAGATCAGAAGAATAAAATTTACCGGGTTCAAACTTTCTTTTTCTTTTGATTTTTTTTCTTTATGTGTGTGATTAGTTTAGCTTTTCATTTTTAATAAAATATCTCACAATGAGGACATTGTGTTCTTTAGTGTGGGGGGGCAATTATAAAAATCTAAAAAAATTAAATAAATTAAAAAAAAATTGAAGAATATGAGAATTTTCTTGATTTTGTGTTATTTATACATTATCCATACCTATACTATACTAACATTTGTTATAAGGTTATCATGAGTGTTAGGTATTTCAAGGTTGATGTTAGTGCAAGTTTCAAACAAAATTTTTGTTTCGAGTTTGAGCGCATGTTGAGAGTATGAACGTTTTGGCACAACATTTAGCATTTGGCAAGGATGAGTGGTGAGTAACATTAAAAAAACAACATTCCAAGTAAGTTTCGATAAATATTTTAATGCAACATGAATTAGTATAAGTTATATAGTTTTAGTTTAATGCTACCGATTAGTTTTAAGTGGAGTAATATCTAGTAGTGTTCTTACTATTAGTTTTATATGCTATTCTCGAATACGTCCTATAAGTATTGAGTATGTTTAAATTGTTGGGAAACTATAGCCATAATACTTTGAAAGTGAACAATAAAGGATGAGGGTATTAAGAGAAAAATCAAAAGAAAGAGAGGATAACCAAAGAGTTATACAAAAGGTGAGGAATGGTATGGAGCAGAAACTGCAACCATTCAATGAGTGGAAAAAAAAGTAGCATAACATGAAATATGGGTGCAAAGTATGAATCTGTACTTCAAAAACATATGCTTAAAAGAAAAAAATGAGAGAAAGTGGTATGGAGCATAAAATGCAATCACTAAAAAAAGGGGAGAGTGGTATGGAGCATAAAATGCAACTACTAAGAGTGTTTTAGCATCCTAGGTTACCTAAAAATGCCTTGAGATCAAAATTGTCAAAGCGTGCTCCCTTTGTCCTTTATACTTTAAACAATGCTTAAGAGAAGGAAATATTCAAGTCAGCATATAACGCTTATATGAAGATGCGATTCGGTTGACCCTCCATTAAGAGCAAAGGTATGCAACTGAACTATATAAATTGCACATTACTAATTTGTGAGAAATTTCGAACTTTTACTTGAACTTTATGCAACGTGGAAATGTGGTACTCACTACAATAGTCTTTTGCTAAATGAGGTACAAACTTGAATACTATTTCATACACTTTTATCGAATTTACCTTGAGGACAAAGCAAAAGTTAAGTGTGGGGGCGTGATAAGTGTATAATTACACTTATTATCATGATATTTTCAATCATAAAACGATATGGTTTTGAGTCATTTTATACTTCATACAAAAGATTTCACGTGGCAGTAGTTGTTTTTTATGCAAATGCAGAAACTAGGCGAATCTTGGGAGTAAAATGATCGAAAGTGGTATTCTATGTAAAAAGAGTGAAAAAGGTGCAAAAAGATGCATGGAACACAAGGATTTGGCTTAGGATCGAAGTTGTCAAAGATCGGCAAAGTTGCAAAGAAGAATCATGAAGAAACAGCATTTCACGATCGTGACACCTATTTGCGGTCGCGACTTGTCACTCTTCATAAATAGAAATCTACCAACCAATGTACATGATCGTGACAAGGGATTTGCGATCACGACTTATGACAGTTATCGGTTATCTCTTTTCAACTACCAACCGCCGGATAAAAACGATCAACATCCATCAACTGACATCAACTACCAAATGAAAAGACACCTTTTGGAAGTCAACCAATCATGAAAAGGTGCCTTTCCATTGTGGATAAGGATAAGACTTTGCATCTAATCACAATGAGGTGATGCAATCTTTCACCAATGGATACAACTCTTCGTTTGGATAGACGCAACCCTTCATACTCTATAAATAGAGTTCAAACTCAACCAATTTCATGGAATGGGGTGGTGTTGTGTGGAAAAGTAGTGAATAGATAGAGAGTAGAAATTGTATGGATTTCGCTACGTTCAAAGTTATAGTGAGAAAAATGTATAAGTGATTCGATACTTATTTTGATCACTAGATTTCTCCACAAGTTCGAGCGATTATTTTATGAGTGTAATTGCAAAGCACTTATCAATAAAAGTTTTCATTCTTCAACATTCATTTATTTGATATTCACAAATAATAGCATCCTAGCGGAGGTTCTATACGAGTCGAGACCGGATTCAAGGTAAACACAGGAATTGCGGGAATTGACGACTCCCATTAAAGAGTGGATAGGGTTTGATCAACTTTAGCTTTCACTTGCATACCTTACAACTTTACTTTGTTTCCTGCTTATACTTTCTATTTCAAAGTTTATGATATGTCTATGTATTGTAACGAGTATTTCATTCGTTATTTATATTAATAAAGTTATATGCTTTCGAGTTAACTTTAAGAGTGATTTTGGGGTTAAAAAGATTTTGTATAATCATTGGATCTGTGATTATAATGCTGTTTAGTGAGCCAACATTTTTGGAGTAGTTACTTGCTAAATATGGCTATGTGAAAGCGACCCGTACTAAGCATAGTATTAATGTTATCCAGGTTCTTATAAGTGTCATAATTCGTTTACCCTAGATTTAGAAAAGTCATTTCATGTGTTTCTCTATGGTGAATTATGGAATATTTGGGCGTGTAGAACCGTGTTTGTTAAAGTTATCTAGTGTACAAAATAATCTTGATGATTTTGCATGTTTTTCTCTACTATACTTGCTCTTAGGGAATATCTATATAGTTTACATCTTCTCTAATCTTTCATATATCTATCAATTCATCCATCATTCTAACCCTCCAATATAAATTATCTTATTTTCTATTGTTCTGTAACTCTAGTTGGTCCTTAGAACCGAATTCCTTCCCTGTGGAATCGATATATTTTAAAACTACATCGAAACTGTATACTTGTAGTGGTCACCATTTTTCTATTTTGATAAGCGGTATTGACAACACCTGTTCGTATTTTGAACTTTTATCTTATCGGTAGAAAAGTGGGGAACAAGGTTTTTGGCACTGTTA
>CATIWQ010344374.1:0-19008 GCA_949673415.1 Euphorbia schlechtendalii | reverse complement strand
AAGGAACCAGGTCTAAAGATAAACTAGGGAAGAAACAAAGTAAGATAAAATAAAAATAGTTTAGAGATTTTTGTGGATAGGAAGATTAGAATGAAAAGTTGAGTAAATATAGATGTGATAGATTAGAGACTCTAAATTAATAGATTTTCACTACAAACAGGTATAGCAAAGAAAACATGCAAGATCAACGAAGATGTTACGACACACTAGATTAAGCTAACAAATGGTTCAACACACTCAGATGTTTAATTATTCATCGCAGAGCAACACATGAAATAACTTTTCTAAACCTTGCGTAAACAAGATAAGACTATTATATAAACCTGGACAATATCAATACTATGCTTAGTACGGGTCGCTCTCACATAGCCACATTTAGCAAGTTACCATTCCAAAAATGTTGGCTCACTAAACAGCATTATATCCCAGATCCAGTGATTATACACAATATTGTTAACCCCAAAACTACTCTTAAAATTAATACCAACGCATATAACTTGATTAACATAAAAGACTTAGCACGAAATACGCATTATGACACATAGACATATCATAAACTTCGAAATAGAAAGTATAAGTAGAAAGCAAAGAAAAGTTGTAAGGTATGCAAGTGAAAGACCGTATCCACTCTTTAATGGGAGTCATCAATTCCCACAATTCCTGCATCTACTTTGAATTCTGTCTCGGCCCATACAAAACCTCCGCTAGGATGCTATTCTTTGTGAATATCGAACAAACGAATATTGAAGAACGAAAACTTTTATTGATAAGTGATTTGCAAGTACACTTATACAACAATCGCTCGAGAATATAGAGAAATCTAGTGATCGAAACGGATTCGAATCACTTAAACATTTTCTCACTAACACTTAAGAATGTAGCGAACTCTCTATCTATACACACTATATCTCTCTCTAATTGTACTCTAATATTCTCCTCTCTAGTGGTGCATGAAATTGAACAGGATTGGAACCCTATTTATAGAGTTTGAAGGGTTACGTCTATCCAAACGAAGGGTTGTGTCTATTGGTGAAAGATTGCATCTCTTCATTGTAATTGGTTGTGAAGCTTTGATATAATCCATAATGGATAAGCACCTTTTCATGATTGGTTGACTCCTGATAGGTGTGTGTTCATTGGCGGTTGATGGCGATTGATGATGCTTATCTGGCGGTTGTTAGTTAAAAAGATAATACCAGAAAACCGTCCATGTCGTGACCGCGATACACATGTCACGACCATGAATCTTTGATTGGCAATCTTTTGTTTTTGAAGTAAACAAGTAGTGTCCGCGAATGATTATCGCGACCGTGAATTGAGTTTTACTCAGAATTCTTCTTGTAACTTCACCGATCTTCGACAACTTCGATCCTAAGCCAAATCTTTAAGTTGCACGCATCTTTTTACACCCTTTTCACTCTTTTTTCATAGAATTCCACTTTAGCTTATTTTACTCCCAAGATTTACCTAGTATCTGCATTTGCATAAAAAACAACTACATACCACGTGAAACCTTTTATATGAAATATAAAAATGACTAAAACTACAATGTTTAATGTATAAAATTAATATGATAATAAGTGTAATTATACACTTATCAATATACTTACTGCTATATGTGGATGATATGCTTATTTCCTGTAAAAATAAAATTGAGATAACAAAACTTAAAGAAAAACTGAAAATTGAGTCTGACATGAAAGATTTAGGGGAAACTAGGAGAATTCTAGGAATTGACATTTTAAGGGATAAAGTTAATGGTCATCTGAGAATTTCCCAAAAGGAATACATTGAAAAGGTTCTAAGGAACTTTGAATTAGACTCTAACAAGTCTTTGAACACTCCCATTGGAGGTCAATTTAAACTGAAACTTGGCAAACATGTCTTAGATAGAGAAGAATCTGAGTTTATGTCAAGAGTGCCCTATCAAAGTGTAGTTATGTCATTAATGTATTGTATAGTTTATACAAGACCTAATATTGTTTTTGTTGTGAGTTTGGTCAGTAGATACATGAGTAATCATGATAAGTCACATTGGTCTGCTGTTAAATGGTTAAGTAGATACTTACTTGGCTCTTCTTCTCTATGCTTGCATTACAAATCAATTGATAATAACAAAATTGTTAATATTGAGGGCTTTTGTGACTCTGATTATGCTTCAGACCTTAATAAAAGAATGTCAACTTCTGGCTATTATTTTCTAGTTGGAAATAACTTGGTTAGCTAGAAATCTTGCCTGCAACATGTTGTTGTCTTGTCCACCACAAAGGCAAAGTACATTGCATTAATTGAAGAAATCAAAGAATCTGTGTGGTTGAAAGGCATTATCTTTGAATTAGGCTTTAAACAAGATTTAAAGTTAATTGTGATTCCCAAATCAGCAATTCATTTATGTAAAAATGATGTATTCCATGAAAGAACTAAACAAATAGATATCAATCTGTTGATAAATTTCAAGCTGCCCTCAAAAGACTTGGTATAACATCATTTGATTGTGTATCAAATGATATATCAAAGTCTTGATTCATGGTGATTTCCCTCTACTGATTTAAGGATGAGAAGGCTTTTATTCAGGGGGCATGATGTCCAAGGTGGAGATTGTTAGATTTAGTGGTTAAATAGAATTAGTTATGTCCATCTATGCCCAGTATAAGTCCTTATTACTTGTGTTAGTCCTGTAATATTATTAATGCATGTATTATTATTTAAGCTCGGTTTTAAGTTAAGGCCCATTTTTGGTACCACACTAAAACACACAGTTTTAGTGGTAGGCATCATATATAATCCTACTTATGTTTAGGGTTTGTTGTTAATACATTCCTCTTCTCATCTTTATCTTGCTTTTGTCATTTGATATTCATCACCTAATTCTCGTGTCTTGATGCTGATTAATTTGATCAACAGTGTGATGAAGCTATTGTTGAGGCAGTTACCTTTTCTGTTAGAGGCCTTATAAACCCTCAGTTCTCGCATAAGTTGATTTTGGCTTGGTTAGTAATATCTCAGTGTATTTCATTTCTTGTTAAGATATTACTCTGTTAGATTTAGAGATATTTTAGGGTTTCAAACTCTATAATCTTCATCTTGTTCATGCAATTAATAAAAGCAACTCTCTATAGATCCTTGGATTACTTCTTCGAAAGATTGGCCCTATAAGTCCAAACGAAAGGAACGAGTAAAAAATCTTTGTGTTCTTTACTTTTATGCTTTATTTAAATGTTTATATGAACTATTCTTGGAATTAAATTTCTACACTTGATACGTCATAAAATAATAATAATTGGTGTACGAAATTATCTCATCTTTTTAATTAGAAGATTACCGCAAAATCTCAGTCTTTGACTCTTAACGAGGATTCTAATTTCACCAACCTTGAATTTTGTTATCCTTGTAATGATCTTTCGTTCATACTAAATGAGACAAATTAATAGGGAATGGGGTATAGGGTCCTAAAAATTCATATATACTTGCTACTCATAAGTAGCAATGTGTTAAAAAGAAAGCAATAACATAGCACAAAATATTTAATGACATTTCTAATTACATCATGTAACATGTTAGCGTTTTAGTGTAATTGAATCGACTATTTGATTAATGCGATTGTGATATATTATCGAACAAGTCGGAGAGTGCATGCTTGTTCTAGTTTTATCACAATTCGGGGGGTCAGGGGGAGTGTCCCTTGCTGGGATCGAGCTACCAGGTTAGCTCGAACAAAAATATTTTTGTTATTACCCCAAAAAGTCATGTATTTTCGGATGTTTTTTCTGTTGGAAAAATTGGATTATGTTATTTCCAAATAAACTGTTTATTATAAATATGTTATGAATATGTTTTAATACCAATGGCTACTTAAGCCATCATTTTTATGTTACTAATTTATTTTGTTTTAAAAGAATTTAATATTCTTTTAAGTGAAACTTTTAGTAACATAAAATGATTTTCTTTTAATTGTGTAATAATTATTTTATTGAGATTAAAATCATTATTTATTCAATCTTTATAGCTACTTGTATAGCTATAATAAGGTTGCCATCTATTTTGGACTATTACTTTTTATACAACTCATCTGCATTCTAATTACTTTTTCCCCATTGAATTTTCTGGATATGATATTGCATCTTTGATTCTGTTTCCACTTTCAAACCAAGAGTGAAGGAGCTATTTAATCCTGGTAGGAACTACTAGTATCCTTTAAGGACAGTGTCGTTTGACATGACTCAGCGTATCGGTGTTCAAGTTTCTTTAACTTATTTTGATTACTTTTATTATATATTTATATACATATTCTATTAATTATGTTTGTTATTTGATTGAAGGTTGGACCAAAAGATTCCATAAGGCGAACTTCTCAATTTGGTTGGCACTTCCAAATCCGAGAGAGAAAATCGAGATCGAAGATATTTTATAACTATTTTAATTTTGCTATTGTTTTTTTCCAACAATCTTAAAGGATATTTTGTAGTTTATGTCATACTAAAGTTTATAATTTGTGTGATAGATTTACTTATGAGGCCAATGGCAACAGGAACAACGGTTTCAATTGATGGTTGGTGAGCTCGGTGCTAATGTGAGAGTAGTACAGACTCTACGATATGTACAAGAAGTTATCTTCAAAAATGAAATACTAAAAAAATGCGGGGGTATTGTAATAAGGTTCAAAAACCTTAATTCGTGTGTTGAGCATATATAATGTTATATATATGTCATGTACTTAATGTGATTTGAGAATGAGAATCATAAGGATGAATGATGGTATCTTAGAACACTTTATTGAGAAACTTCTTAAAAAGTTTATGTGTATACCTTATGATTATAATAAAGAGGAAAAATGTTTATTGGGCAACCATATTAAGTATTGTAAAATTCTGGAGAATTATCATGTGTTATGGTATTATTTTGTGGATATCCATTGTATGAGAAGCGTACAATGATGCTAACTAGGTCATTGATTCAGATGAGACAAAATTCATCATGAGTATTTTGATATATATTTTCTTTTCGTGTTTTGAGGAAAAGAAAATTCTTAAGTTCATATTTTTAAATCCTTATTCTAATAAGGTTTAATTTTGTGATATATCAAAAATATATTTTGAATATTTGATAAAGAATTGTTCTTGTATATATATATTTGTAAAAATGGAACTACCATATGAAGTAGAAGATGGTTTTTCCTTATAATACAAAATTTTTTAAATATGGGGTTGTCTCAAATTTTGGAAAGTGTGTGGGTATTTATATATTTAGAGGAAAAGAATCTTTTTCATTATTATGTTCATAATTTTTAAATCCTTATTTTTATAAGGTTTTCTTTTTGAGCTTCGTGTTACAAAATTTTTACTTATTACCTTGAGAGTAATATATTTTGTTATTACAAATATGATTTACATTATATGATTTCTCTTTGAAGAGAATGAAAAAGGTTGTGATATTTTTGAAGTTAAAAAAAAATAGAAAGGTTTTCAAAGGATTTTAACAACTCTTTTGTTTTTCTATAAAATGATGTAATTTGCACATTTAGAGATATAGAATTTTTCAACCTTTTGGGTTATAGAAAATAAATTGAGTATTTCTCTATAAAGAGTTTTTCATGAGTTTCCAACAACTATATTTTTACTTAGTATGTTTTAAATTGTATGTTGGAAATATGAATTGAGAACTTTTATAAAGTTTTAATAGATGTTTTTTTTTTCATCTTTTGATGAAGACAAATGTATATATAGTAATGTTAAATGGTACATGTGTGAATACATGTCTTGATGTAGTTCATGTGATTATCTTTATTCCGAGTATTGAAATTATCAATAGAATAAAGATACTTTTCTCATTAAAGTTTATCATGGAAGACATGAAAGTGACCAATGTGACATTGGGTGTGAATATCATAAGGATAAAATCAGAGTTAACACAAGAACACTATGTTGAGAAACTTCTTTTAGAAGTTTTTGTATCCCTTGTGATTACAAAATTCCATTAAAGAGAAAAAATGGTAAATGAGAAGTCATAACAAGGCTTGTAAAAATATTCGAGAGATACCATGAACTAATGACAGTTATATTGTAGATGGGTATGATGATAATAATCTTTGGTTAAGTTGAGACAAATTTTATTAATGATTATTTCACTCTTGATGGTGAAATAATATGAATGTCAACTATACAAATTATAACAGAGTTAGTTGTTTATAAGTCATATTGAGGTTTAAGAGATATTTTGAGAGATATCATGAATTATGATATTCAATGCAATGAATTTCCTACTGTTTTAGAATAATACAGTAATGTTTATTGAATCTTTGATTCTTATGAGAAGAAATTCATTAGTAGTTTAATCACTTTGGTGATTAAATCAATAATATGGAAACCAACTAAGCAAACTATAATCATAGTTATTTGCTTGAGAGTTGGAATATAATGAGACTAAGTGGTTAGAATATTAACCTTAGTGTGTATTATTTTAGAATTAAAATCAATACATTCAATGTATATACATTGTGATTGTCAAACAACAATATCTATTTCGAGAAATAAGACCTTTAATGGTAAAAGTATACGTATACATTTGAGATATATTGTTGTGAAATAACATCTTAAAGATGGAAATATGGCCATAAACTATGCGAGTCAAGGATGATTCTGATCAAATAATCTGACTGGGTTTGAGAAATAAATTTTGAAAAAGAATTTATTTATTTCGGAAACATCAAAGAGGATGAGACTTAAGCTAACTTGAAATTAGCAAAGATGGGAACCCAACTTATCTGATTGGAGATCCCATGAATTAAGTTCAAATGTGTAATAACAAGTCTTTGTTAGTTCTGCTTGTTATCTCAATCCTAGATGTGTGAAAGTGCTATGTTGCATATTTTGAGAGGTTGACTTATAAGAACTCTTAATGAATTTCATATCTCTTTTGAGTGGTGTATGAAGTGCAATATACACTAGATGAAATCACCTATGTGAGTGTGAAGTGGGGCCGCTTCTATGAGACATTGGCAATATCTACTAGAGCACTTATGAAAGATCAGGCAAGCGCACGGCCTATTTGCGCAAACCCGCTTTTTCAGAGAGAACACCTTGTTATAGTGCGATACGGTAAAATCTCTATTCCATAGTAGCGCTTATTTGGTTCATAGAAACTTTATGTTTTACCAAATATTCCGTGGATTAAATTTTATCTATCAAATATTGATTCATAGTCCAAAAGACACTAACGCCATGCATTATATGTCAAACATGAGATATCCAGGAAAATTGTTTTATCAAAATTTCTTTTGAAATGAGTGGGGGATTGTTGGAAAAATTGGATTATGTTATTTCAAAATAAACTTTTTATTATAAATATGTTATGAATATGTTTTAATACCAATGGCTACTTAAGCCATCATTTTTATGTTACTAATTTATTTTGTTTTAAAAGCATTTAATATTCTTTTAAGTGAAATTCTTAGTAACATATAACGGTTTTCTTTTAATTGTGTAATAATTATTTTATTAAGATTAAAATCAGTATTTATTCATTTGTATAGCTATATTAAGGTGGCCATATACTTTTGGACAATTACTTTTTATACAACTCATCTACATAATTTGTGAGCAGATGAAGTTTATTTTGTGACTATTTTGAGAGCACAAAAATTATTCTAATTACTTTTTTCCCCATCTATATGATATTGCATCCTGTTTCCACTTTCAAACCGAGAGTGAATGAATTGTTTAATCCTAGAAGGAACTATAAATATCTTTTAAGGATAGTGTCGTTCGACATGACTCAGCTTATCCGTGAACAAGTTTCTTTAACTTATTTTTATCACTTATGCTATATAAATTATATACATATTCTACTGATTATGTTTGTTATTTGGTTGAAAGTTGGACCAGAAGATTCCATAAGGGGAACTTCTCAATTTGGTTGGCAACTCCAAATCCGAGAGAGAAAATCAGGATCAAAGATATTTTATAATTATTTTAATTTTTCCATTGTTTTTTTCAACATTTTCTGCTATAAAAACCTGATATCGGGCAATAAATGAATACGATTCATTTTTCACCTTTTCAAAACAAATTCATATTCTGAGTTCTTGCTGAAATTTTGATTTTATCTAATTGAAAAATTAGGTAGATCCGTCGATTTGAAAGTGTTTCACGACTTCAAATTCATCTTAGTAATCCCCTGTATAACATACCTACCATTCTATAAATTTGGTGTAATTTTTCTATAGAACCTACAACTTTTCTACAATCTTTTTATATAAGTGGTAAACGTCTTAATCTAGTTGGTTAAGATATGAAGCTGCGATCCTAGAGGTCACAAGTTCGAGTTCACATTGAGGTGGGGTGAGTTGAGGTTATTCTATTGTAAAATCAATGAAGCAAAAAAATATAGGGGGTGTTTATCAAAACTTCTCCTTTTCAACTTTTAACTTAAAAGTGTCTTTTAAGGAGATTTTAACTTATAAGTCAGACAATGAAGTGATTCTGATAACTTTTTTTAACTTAAAAGTTAAAAATAAGACAGAAGTTAAAAGTAAGTCAGACTTACTTCTGAAAAAAGTCACTTATAAAACATAAGTGACTTTTTCAGAAGTTTTGAGAATTACCTCCTAGAAGTTAAAAGTAAGTCAGACTTACTTCTTTAAAAAGTTACTTATAAGACATAAGTGACTTTTTGATAAGTTTTGAGAAACACCTCCTGACTTACTTTTAACTTCTATTTTATTTTTAACTTTTAAGTTAAAGAAAGTTATCAGAAACACTTCACTGTTTGACTTATAAGTTAAAATCTCTTTAAAAGATACTTTTAAGTTAAAAGTTAAAAATGAGAAGTTTTGAGAAACACCCCCTAAGTCAGACTTACTTTTAACTTCTATCTTATTTTTAACTTTTAAGTTAAAAAAAAATTATCGGAAATACTTCACTATCTGACTTATAAGTTAAAATCTCCTTAAAAGACACTTTTAAATTAAAAGTTAAAAAGGAGAAGTTTTGAGAAACACCCCCTCAAACTTACTTCTTTTAAATATTTTCCCAAAACTTTAACTTTTTTACATATTTCCTATGTCTTTTCTATAACTTTCTATAGTTGAATCTTTCTTACAACATACAAGTTTTCTATAAGTTTCTTATATCTTTTGTATACTTTTTCTATAATTTTCATAAAACTGATTTTTCCATAGGTCTTTTCTTGAAAATTCAATGATTAATTTTGAGAAAAAATATAATGTTATGGATCTAGTTTCAAAAAGAAAAAAGAAACATTTTTTTTGAATTGACAAGTAAATAAAATTAATGATTTACGGGATAAATGCAAAATAAAATATACAATATATGAGAGCGTGACAAAAAAAATGGAATATGAACATATTTTGTGGACTATGCATTAAATAATTCATTAAATCTCCATATCGAAATTGGAATTATCAACCTTCAAATGAAAACAGATAAAAAATGTATAAAACATGAAATTGAAATGTATATAGTAAAACAAAGTTCAAAATATGTGTTTCTAAAACCATTTCCCAATTTTAAATGCGTGGTAACTACTTGTGTTAATATTTGCTCCCAGTAGTTGGGTCAGTAGTCTTCTTGTTCCACAAGAATCAATGGAAAGGTTTATCTAGGGTTTTATATTTCTTCCATTTTCTTCCGATTACAGTTCCAATTACCAATCGAAACTAGGCAATGTTGAGGGCAAGCAGTTTCGCTGTTAATAGAGGCCTTAGATCCCTCAATTCCCTCCCCCATTCATCCCTTAATGCTCCTTTTTCGTCTCCCCTTTTCACCACCGCCGTCCGACATCTGCGCAGCGGCCGGGATCCCAGCTTCGGGTATGCTTCTTTCCAACTCCACGCCTTTCTTCATTTACGATTCAGTTGATTGATTTATTGTTTTGTAAATTTTTTAAGCTATGAAATTACTCCGCCTGTGAACTGGGGCGTTCGTATTGTGCCGGAGAAGAAGGCTTTTGTGATTGAGCGATTTGGAAAGTATGTGAAGACGCTTCCGTCAGGAATTCATTTTTTGATTCCGTTTGTCGATAGAATTGCGTATGTTCATTCCTTGAAGGAAGAGGCTATTCCAATTCCTAATCAATCGGCTATTACTCGGGATAATGTCAGCATTCTAATCGACGGTGTCCTTTATGTTAAGGTTTTCCCTCCTTTTCTTCAATCATCTCGTTACTTTTTCTATCCTTTTCAAGTGTTGATATATGGAGGTTCAACTATGCTTTGGTAGATCGTGGACCCTAAATTGGCATCTTATGGTGTTGAGAATCCCATCTACGCTGTCATTCAGCTTGCCCAAACCACTATGCGCAGTGAGCTTGGAAAGATAACCCTTGACAAGACATTTGAGGAAAGGGACACTCTGAATGAGAAGATTGTGGTATGTTGATTTTGTTGAACTGTAAATTATATGCATTTAATCCTTGAGTTGTGTTTTTGTTTCTATATTTGGCTGTTTTGAATGCTGATTTTGCTTTGCTTTCATTTAAATGTTGATATTGTTTTTTTGAATTGCAACAGTGTGCAATGCTTTAAAACTTTGAGAAAGAATCCATATAATACTTATGTTGGGCTTTGATAATTTATGTAGGTATCCATCAATTTCAGTATGCTGAGCTTTTGTTGCATTGTAAATTAGAAGCAAATCTTCTTGTGGACTGTTATGTTTTTATTTTTTTTTATGTTCTAAATGTTAATAATGATTTGCCTTAATTAACATGTCATCGTTGTTGTTTCGAGTGGCAACATAGTATAATGAATGGTCAAGCATTCATGAAAAGAATGCATATGATGTTTTGTTGGAATTTGATAACTTGTACAGGAATCCATCAATGTTGCTGCAAAAGATTGGGGCTTGCAGTGCCTTCGCTATGAAATAAGTAACCTTCTTATGTCATTTGATTTCCTTTCCCAAGTTCACTGTAGTTATCATATCGTAATGCCTTTCTTGACTATATTTTGTAGGGGATATTTCTCCCCCACGTGGTGTGAGTGCTGCTATGGAGATGCAGGCGGAGGCAGAACGTAGAAAGAGAGCTCAAGTTCTCGAGTCTGAAGGTTGTGAAGATTGCTTGATGTATAAATGTTGTTTGATGTATTTTATTCTTATCTAATATTTCTAAATAACAATATACTGCATCCTGTTGGATTTCTATATATGCCAATTTAATTCTAAGATGTGCTGTCCTTTGTGATTGAACCATTCTTATTTGTTCATGGAATTTCAATATTAATAGGAGTGAGACAGGCCAACATCAATATTGCTGATGGTAAGAAGGAGGCTGTTATTCTTGCATCAGAAGCTTCAAAAATGGATCAGGTTAACAGGGCAAAAGGTTAGTTTATCGTATTATTGTTGTTACATGAATCTATCAGTCATTATCCCCATCATATTCTCATAGCAGTGTTATCAATGGAATATGGCATCTTGCCCTTTCTTTGAGCTGTGTAACAATACTAACAAATTGTATCTTGTAAATGAATGTGAATTTTGAAATTGCAAATACTGAAACTTACATGAGGCTATTGTTCTTTGAAAATAGGATAGCTTACTTGACAATTTGTAGGCTGATCTGTTATTCTATTCCTTCTGGAAAATAAACTGTTGTTGATGCAAATTTTCTTCCTTCTGTCATCTTATACCTGAACCTTGTTTGCTAGGCCTCTTTTTTTAAATACATGCATCTTTTCTTGTAATCAGGTGAGGCAGAAGCTATCATTGCTAGAGCACAAGCAACTGCAAAAGGTCTTGCCATGGTGTCACAGGCCCTTAAGGAAAATGGCGGAGTTGAGGTAATTTTATGAATTAGTCATGGTTGTATATGTCACTCTATATTTCATATGCCATATCCCTCAGTTGAACTGTAATTGTATGTGTGAGCCCCCTCTTTCATCCCTTCCCAAACGACCACATCCCTGCTTTGTGAGTACTCTCTCTGATTATTAATATGCCATTTTGGACTTTTCATTTTTCGTTCCTTTTTAAGATATTAATGTAAAACTTTTTGAAGTTATACTCTGGTAATTAAGAAGAGAATCTTTGCATGGTAAATAGGGTTTTTTATAAAAATTAAACAATGCTGAATTAGTCATTTTATTGTTTGCTTTTGATGAACAACCTTAAATGACATTAAAAACTGGCTGGAGTATTTTAGAGAACTGCTGCATTCTCGTAGAGCATCGCTTTGTTTTTGCTTTATGTATGCTTGTATTTTAGAGCATAGTTGTCAAATCGAGAATCGAAATCTAAATTTCGTGAATCGTTAATCGAGAATCGAATCGAATCGTAAGATTCAGGTGAAGTTCATAAACTTATATATTTATAACATATTTAACATGCTCAACTTAAATTAATCTTAAAATTTAGTTCAAAATACAATATTAATATAAAACATCATATCAAATAATTAAATACTTGAAATCCAGATATTAACAAATATAATGCTAATAACTCTATAAACTATTAAACATAACAATTTGATAAAAAATGTGAAGCAGTCAAAGAGGAAGTAGTTATTAATAAGTTCAAGCCTCATACAACCAATTAAGGTACGTTTTGAACTGGAAGAGTACTAATTAGGATAGAATTGTATCAATACTGGTATAGGGAGATGAAAAGATGGCTTAAATTTTTGTTTTTTCGCTTTCAAAAGTGAATTGGCAGAATCGCACGATTCGGCTGATTCACCACTGATTCGTACGATTCTGTGCCGATTCACATCTCATTTCGATTTACCCACAGATTCGAATCTACTTAGGGGTGAATCAAATTGAACAATTTGAATCGCGAATCGTACGATTTTGATAACTATGTTTTAGAGAATTGAATTAGATACTAATGAGCCTCTCGGAGGGTTTAATTTTCCCCGGTTTTATATATGTTTACATCTTTGTTTTGTCCAAGAAGCTGGTTCTTCTATTTCAAGCATTAGTTTTATCTGAACCAAAAATTGTTAAACATGGTCAGCCAATACTCTCTGTTACATATTTTGCATGCACATGTAGTGATGTAAATTTACTGTTTTTTTTCTTAATTTTCATGAGGATGCCTCTCTGATATCTATCTTAGGATGAGTACTCAGAGATTACAATAAAAAAAAATCCGAGCTCATAGTGTGATTTTCTTATAGGACTTCCAGGTCTATTAGAGAGCAGCAATGACAAACTGAATGCAATCTGTATCTCCTGTTACATTCACCTATTTCTTGTTTAGAATACAAGTTTATGCTTAGGTTTTTGAAAGATGGTAAATAAGTTTGTTATGTACTTTTTTATGGTTTACTTGAATTTGAAAAGAACATTCTTGTGAAACTTTAGTACAAAACAATATTCTATAGGGTCATTTGTGAGTTAAAAATATACACTGACACTGTAGGTGCAAAACTGATTATACACTGACACTTTGGGTATTAGATGGCACCAACTTTGCCCTAGGCCATCATCACTAATGATTGGCCCGATGTTAATTTTCACAGGCTGCAAGTTTGAAAATAGCGGAGCAGTATATTCATGCTTTCGGGAACATTGCCAAGGAGGTAGACATTTGTTTGCCTAATGCTCCATTGTTTCTTTTCCAGTAAACCTTTACACTTTCTTGTGTCCCCAAATGTGTAAATTAGGGAACAACAATGTTGCTTCCTAGCGCTACAGCGAACCCTGCTAGCGCAATGGCTCAAGCTCTGACCATGTATAAATCCTTGCTGGGCAATGCTCCAACTAAAGATGCTCCCCTTATATCTTCTTCTGACATCAATAGTGCTCATGGATCTTCTCCTGAAAACAATACTTTTCATGAATATGCACCTAACTTGTTAGAGGATTCGTCGTCCCATGGAGAAACTCAGGCTCAGACTTCAAGAACAGTTGACGCTAGTCCGGGTCATGGGCCCGGATTCTCACTTCAGCGCCCTAGAAAGGAGGATTAGGGTTTCATCGTAGAACATGAAGAGATACTTGAGTCACGATTTTTATGATCCCGGCATTTCATTGTTTTGAGTTTCCAACTATTTTAAAAGGACAGTTGATACGTATTGCAGAAAATATGGATGGTAATGGGTGGTTGTTGCTAAAAAAACTTCTGCATTTCCGGGTCATACACATTGTTACGATGTCTTGATTGATAATTGTAGGGATTTTTTTAAGATATTAAAGATTACTGGTGGGTTAGTTGGAACATTTGGGAAATAAATATTGGTTGTGTTTATCTATTTTTAATAAATAGATTGTCACTCTTCTAGGTTTTACTTGCACATTTATGTTGATAACTGAATAACAAACCAGGCCTTTTTGTGCTTGATATTTTGGTTGAACAGCGTCGGTTATTCTTTTTTACTGACGGATATGAGTTATAGTTGATGTGATTGCCACTCTAATCAAAAGTGGATATACATGATAACTTATCGAGGAATCAGCTGCTCTAGTTAGTCTAAGTGTTGTAGCTTGATTCGCCAGCTTAGAGCTTTGGCAAGAATCAACTTCTACATGTTTTTCTGTAAGCTGAGCAAGGACAGACAAACAATGTAGCCACTTTCCAAGAGAAGATTAAGACTCTTGATGGAATAGAAAGTGACCGCAAATGCCGAAAAAATGGATGGTAAAGCTGTAATACCTGCATTTTGCAAGCCTCCAAAAGACACCATCAGTTGCTGAATTCCATGGCAAATGAATCTGCCCAATGACTTTTCTTTCATAAATCAGTGAGCAATGTATTGACCGTTGCATTTTCGAAGCAGGGATAGGGATCCGATCAGGTAGCCAGTTTGTGTTCCATAAAAACTTTCTTAAACGGCCCATCCCCAAATTTCCAACTCTTGCGCACATTAATTTAGTTTCTCAGTTACAAATAACCAACACCTTTATGTAAAGTCTTTACAGCCTCGAATCTGTGACCAAGAGTTTTCAAAGTGAAAAGGAGGTCCGTGAATGGTTTGTGAGGACGAAGCAAGGCTGAATGATCTGATTCCACAGTTATAATATTTTGAACCCAAGCGGATGTATAAAATTTAGACCAATCTAGTGTAGCCACGACACGGTGTTATCTGATACCCAGATCAAGAACTCCACAAACCGATAAAGTATCTATGAGATCATATCGTAAAAGTCACCGATGTTACACAGGGTCGGTGCGAGTCTATATTACAGGCTTGTGAGATTTATATTTTAATAGCTCCTCTGAAAAATTAAGGACTATTTTTAAACCATTTGAACATTGCAAAATGACATTTCTGGATCGTGTGTTAACTTACGTAGATGTTCGTTGTGGATTTCATTTCGGGCCCTAGTGGTTTAGATTGTGACTTTAGTCAGGTCATAGGTTTTAGTTCCTGCCTGTAATTTTTGTAAAATATGCGATCTCTGCGATATAATGAATGCCATGAAGATTAAAAATCAATTAACATCTGAGTTCATGTAGATTCTACGTTGACTTTGTCAAAAATAAAGTCTTCATTATTTTGCTTCTTATTAACATTGGATCAACAGTATGAATATTGATCAAATGATGATAAAAAACAAAGTAAAATTTACTTTGTTAAAATCAAAGTCAGCATAGCCTACTAGATAAACAAAAAATGGGGAGCTTTAAAGCTGCTTTTTTTTTTTTTTCATTTAAATGCTATTTTATAAAATCAATGGTTAGCCAATCCTAGTTGTTAATGATCTGTAAATCCTAATAAAAACTTCATTTGAACAAGTGCATAAATAAACCATGCACATGCTCACCCACTCCATAAAACCATCCTTCCTGCTTATGAAAGAGGTGGTCTCGTATCTTGCAATTTCCAATCAGCATCACAGAAAAACATTGATATTTTTTAATAAAGTTATTTATAAAATGATAAAAATTATAGTTTCCCTAATTTAATTTAGAGATAAAAATTATATTTTTCTTTCACAAAATTAATGTTCGGTTTTAATATACATGTTAATCAACGTAATAAAATGTTTTGATTTATTAGTTAGAATTGAAGTCGTGACCTTTAGAGGGGTCAAGTTTGAGTCATTTCCGAGATGGTGAAGTTTTTCTTTCTATTTAGTTTAAAAAAATTGAGCAAATTAAAAAAATCAAAAAAATCAAAAAATTTCTGAAATACATAATGTGCAGTTATCGAAGATATATGCGCCAGTTGAAGTTTTTCAAATTGAGTCATGAGATTCTTTTATCTAAATGATAAATAATTAAAGTAAATTTTTTTGAAATGTTTAACTAAATAAAGTAAAAATTGCTCTCATAATTCTATTTAGATGGTCCTTTTATGGAATTAAATCTGATATTTCTAATACAATATCCTCTATTTAATTTCTTACACTTGATGGCCGGTAGGAGAGAGAAACTAAAATGATAAAAAGATTGAAAATGATGTTATATTTCTGAAATCAAATGGGAGACAAGGAATGAGATATTGTGATGGAAGAATATGTTGTGTCATGTCTTTTCACTGGGTAACTTGCATAACCTTTTTTTTTCTTAAATTAAATTCGAGATTAATTGTTGACATTTAGTGTTGGTTTGACAAAAATGTACACATCTATATACATTTTTTTTGGTATCAACAATAAATTAATTGTACCAAAATGCTTACAAATTACAATTCATATATGTTATTTTGAAAAACCGAAACATAATAAGCAACAACTAAGCAAATAGCTCCACGAAACGGGTCAAATATATATTTGTGGACTAAACACTGCACTATATATCAACAAAATAAATTCAATTGATTTATACAACTTTACCAACATATGATCACCAATGGAAAACTTAAAAGTGAAGAAATGAAAATAAACTAGAGAAAAAGAAATTAAACAATTAGCAAGAGGCCTGTAAAGTTATCTGTTTGAACCAAATTAAAGTTTGCAAAGCTTCCAACAATTGTTAAATATAACGGAAACAACAAATTGTAATGATCGAAAGCAGTCAGAAAAGGCCGAAGAAGACGGAGAAACCAAGCATGATGAGCCAAACAATGTGGATGAGTAGCAAAGCCTGAGCGGCGGCGCCACCATTATTCCGAACCTCACAGAAGCCGAGTTTGGCCACTTTGGCGGCGGCGCAACGAGCTTCTTCACAGCCGCACCAGTAGGTCACACCGTCATCTCCGCACACCGGATCAGTCCTAAAGCACTTCACAGGACAAGATAGCGGAGCTTTGTCTGATCCATTGTCATTACCGCATGGATCGGACGGTAGCCGAATGAAGTTGGAATCGGATCGGACGGCGGGAAGAAAGAATAGGCTGAATAACAGAAAGATAACAAGAGAAGCACGCAATGCTGAAATTGAGAAAGGAAAAGGAATCAATGCTAAAGCCATGATTCCTAATCCTTTACTTGTTCTAATATAGGCTCGATGAATTAATATATTGTTATTGTTTGAAGAAATTGGAAGATCGAAGCTGTCTGTGTGGTGATTTATTAGCATATTTAGTTGAATTGTCACTGCCCTTTTATCTTGTCTGTCTTCTTTCTTAACCCAAAAGAAACAGACATTAAACTAAATGTTAGAGCATCTCGGTAGATATTATATTCTATCATTTTTACTGATACATAACTAAAAATAGATATTGAACTAGAAAATGTATCTTCAAATAGATTTTTTTGTCAATATTTCCTATAAAAAGTCTCATATTAAATTCTGACCATTATTTACTTGATCTCATACAATCAAACAGATGTTTGAATTATTAGCTTTAAGATGTTTTAATGATGATGAGAGTTATTATTTAATATATTATATAATTTTTGTTACTATTTTATTTTAAAGAAATACAATTCAAAATCAATAGACAAAATCTACCATGCTATCTTTTTAAAATGTGTTGATATGTACTAACCACTTTATCAATGTGAATATCTATTTTACACACCACGTACTCTTAAATTCAATGATCTATTGGAGATGCTTGTTGGAAAAATAATGATAAAATAAAATAAATAAATTCTTCGATTCCGATTTTCATTTCTTAGATGTGGAGGTGCCAACTTCGTTGTAATGCCCGTGTTATGGAGTTTTCCAATCTCTGCCTTCAATAAAAACAATAACTTAATCAATAAAAAATGTATGGATACGCTATATAATAAATAGTAAAACAAAACAAAAAACTTAAACTCCCATGAGCTAAGTAGTGCAAAAAAAAAAACCTTTGTCCTTAAATGATACTTATAGTTCCTTTCAGATTAAACAACTCCTTCAACCAGATGGTTGTAACATGATCAAAAAATAATGTATGTATCTAGAAAATATAGCAAGAATAGAGATGTAAAGTCAAGCTCAAGAATGTGTTCAAAAAGTGTTAAATTAGCATGGAACGTGATCTCACGCGCTAACTTGCTGACTGAAGTTGACTCCAATACTCCTCTTAGCTGTGGTTTGAAAATTCCTGCAAAACAACAACCGTTGCTATTGGGGACTAGCCGTGTGACCGACGTAGCCTCTCCAATGCTTAAGTTAGATCGGATTTAAGAGGGGAGGCAGGAAGTTTTTAGTGTTTTTAAAATACGTACCTTTGCATGGTGACCCAAAGGGTTTTTTTTATACTCTTCGAACGTCTCCTAGTCTGATCCAATAGTGTGAATCAACCAGAGTTCTAGTTTGAATAGATATTTATCTTGTTGATAAGATAAAGTTTATCTGAATTAAGAGTTCCAATTATGGAGGTCTCTTTGTAAACTTAGAATCTTAATTGAACTCATTGCTCCCGAGGCTTCGGGGTCAGTCCAAGTGAACAAGCCGACTCAGCTAAGTGGCCGCCTGGATGCTTCTCTGAAATAAGGGAAGACTGTCTCTTCCAAATTTGGGACAAATATGATCAGCCTGGATGATCACCGAGTATGTCTATATATATATATATATATACACACACACACACACACACACACACACACACACACACACATACATACATACATATGTACATACATACATACATATGTACATACATACATACATATGTATATAAATATATATGTATATGTGTGTATATATATATGTATATGTATATGTGTAT
>CATIWQ010344287.1:0-12833 GCA_949673415.1 Euphorbia schlechtendalii | reverse complement strand
CTCAGCGTGATCCATCCAAGCCTCGGCATTTCCGAGGGTTCGGCGGTACCCATACGAGCCTCGGTCGTACCCATTCAAGCCTCGGCGTCGTCGTGATCTAGGCAACCATCCAAGCTTTGACAGTTCGGCGCGTTCGGCGTCACCCATTCAACATTCGGCATCACCCATTCAACGTTCGGCGTGACCTCCTCGGCTTCGGCATAGGTGATCGGCACTCAGCTTTGGCATTCTAACTTCGACGTTTCCGCGCCCTCGGCGTTTGCACGTGTTCGGTGTTCCCGCTCATTCGGCGTGACCCCCTCGGCTTCAGCATGGTTGATCGGCACTCAGCTCGGAAATTTCAGCCCCGATGAACTTCAACAACAGCTAAAATGGACGCCGCTGCCCCAGTTCGGCACAAGTTCCTATCGCTCCTGGCCACGACTGTCTACTGGCTTGTCATCCGTAGTGGTTTGATAAACAATACTAAGGTCAATCAGGTAAAGAAAGCAAAAGAGTCAAAGGGTTAATTAAAAAGAGGAAAAGGGAAATGATTAATTAAGAAAGAAGAGGAAGCGGAAAGAAAAATGAAAGAAAAGGAAGGGGAAGTAGTTAATGAGGAAAAAGACAAAATGAGAAAAAGGCCTGTTCATTAATTAATTAAAGAGAAAATGAAAGGGAAAGGAAATACAGATCCATTGTCAAAGCTGTAGAAATCTCTACTTCATCATGCCGAAAGTCACAAATAATATAAATGACAATGTTCAAAATTAAACAAAAGGATCTGCCATGTCAGTGGAGTATGGTTGGCAAGAGTCCATTAAAGTTGGCGCTCAAAGATGGGAACAAGACGGAGGCATGACTTCATTCCAAATCAATAGCTTATATATATGGTCCATTCGGCAAATTCCCCCCCCCCCCCCCCCCAAAAAAAAAAAACATTTCAGACTTAGCATGGTAATGGGGACAAACGAGGCAGCTGGTGCTCTTCAAGTCTCCAAATCAACATCGGCTCATCCAATATAGATAAGCTCTTCTCAATTGGTGACCGAAAGTCGTCAAAACTTGGTTTGTTCAATTAATTTGGTATAAAATAAGCACCATTCATATTTGATTAATCCAGGGCACATGCCTACTGTGACTTACACCATGCATTATTTATTGGAAATTATGTGGTCAAAACTCCTTTTCTTTATCTAGTTGAATTCAATTTCAGGTTCACGAAGGGAGCTTATGCTTTGAAATTAAAGCATCACAGCCCGCAGGGTCAGATCAACGAGATCCCCTCGGCTCTATTCCGCTTTGAAATTAAAGCAAGTTCAACAACCCGCATGGTCGGATACCCAATGATCCCCTCGGCACTCTTATGCTTTGAAATTAAAGCGTCACAGCCCGTAGGCCGTAACCTCTAGTGATCTCCTCGGCATTACACAGCTCGCAGGGTCAGATCCCAAGCGATCCCCTCGGCGCTCTTATGCCCGCAAGCCACGATCCCTAGTGGTCCCCTCGAGCTCTTATGTTTTAAAATTAAAGCATTAGAGTCCGCAGGGTCAGATCCCTAGTGATCCCCTCGGTGCAGTTATCAGGCACTATCATGTATTAAACTCGTAGGTGCACAGCATAAAATCACAACATCAACAAACAAAATGACCCCGTTGGCGATATGAATGTGAACGTCACCAGCTTCGGCCCTAAAGAACCTCACATAACCGAAAAGGGGGACTCCTGATATCAAGATACACCTAAGTCTACTCTTAGTTGGGTTGCCCTAAGTCTATGCCTATATCTAAGCCCACTTTCTATCTACAGAAGAGAAACTAATCTCCTCAAGAAGGGGGCTTAACTTAATTCCATACAGAAAACTCTCATCTCTCCTCTATCTTAAGAACTGATTTAAGCATCGGAGAGGTTTCGCCGGAACCCCGACAAGCTTTGTTTTGTAGGTACTCGACGGGAATCTCAACGGAGCACGAAGGAACTCGAAGAACCCGAAGATCTCACGAAGAACGGAATTGACAAAGATACCATTTTTGGGTATCAATGTGTATGTTTGAATTGGTAGGGTGGCCATACAATACGTATATGACAAACCAAGTGAAAATTTCGCTAGTTAATGAGTTAGGGAAAGTTTAGATTGTTTTCTAATCAGTCCTAAAAGCTTATCTCATAGGCTCATAACTATGGAACAAAACATCAGGTAAACAATATCAAACTATTATTAGTTGAAGTAAAGTAGCAATATTAATATTGTACCGTAGATTTGATCATTTACATCTATTAATGTGTAACAAAAAGAATTGACATAATGCCAGCCATTAAAACTTTTTTTAGCCTTTATGAATAAGATATGGCACCCTTATAAAGTGTAACACTTAAAAAAAACTAAACATAAAAAATCCAGCTAACTATCGTACGGTCACAAACAAAAATTGCAAGATGAGAGCCAGTTGTGTTTTAAATGATAGCTAATTTGAAAGCGTGGCAATCCCACAGTCTTATAATTATTAATTAGTGGTCTCATTTTTTTACTTAAGTTTCATATTGAAACAAACAAATTATACATTTCCCACTTAATGTCATTTGATAACTATTTAATTATATACTTTGGGTATGTCAAAACAATTCAACGGAAAATAGTGGTAATAAAAAAATGATATTATTATTATTTCCAATAAAATAGACATTACAACAGAGATGAAAAATGGTACTAAAATAATAGAAATATGAAGTATGTTAAATTATTATTTAGCATCTCTGAGCAATTGCAGATGAACTCTATTTATGTGAATGACAATTATCTTTTTTTTTAAGAAGGATTGTTTCGTTTAGCTTACAATAATAAGGAAAGGTCTCCAATTCATCTGAATGTGGATTGGAATATGTGGACTCTAAGATCACAACTTCACTCTCAATTATGTCAAGAAATCGATTAACACAAAAGCTTAAACTTTTAGGTAAGGACCAATCATTCAATTTATGTTATTTATGACAAATCATTAGACTATGATCTTTTGACAAAATTAACTTGAACCTAACATTAAGTAGCATTCTCTCGGTAAGAAATGAAAACTTTGAGAAACATTTTCGGTAGAAGAAAACCAAAAATAAATCACAAAATAAACAAAAACAACTGGATTTTTCATTAGTAGAAGAATGTATGAAAAGTTGTATATGGGAAGGCAACAGTGTAGGATATTTATAGGACGAATGACAAACATGAATTAAATTTGTAAAGAAAATTAACGAGTTGAAATCACAAATTCATGGTCATTAATAACCATGAATGTTATGTAAATTATATTGATTAAGATTTTAACACCCATCAATCCTCTAGATTAAAAAAACTGGTGAAAAATTAAAGAGAAATAACTTTGTACCGAGTTACCAATGTAACACGTTGATTTACCTGATGTTAAAAATTTGAACTTCAATTTCCTATTTAGCATTAATTTTATTGTAGACATGTAATAAACCGTTGGAAAGCTCTAGAAGCTTATAATACAATTCTATTTCTATTTCTTGTTGTTCACATAATAGATATTTCATATTATATTTAACCTAACGATAAAAATGCTTATCAATATTAATTATAGGGTAAATAATTATATCTTCTTGCATTATTACACTACTACCTTCCTAAGTTTTGTCACTACAATTTATACCTCCATATGATTTATCTCCATCCAACTATCACGTCTTTATGTTATGTTTTTTCACTTTTCCATCAAAAAAATATTAAATATTGGCAAAACTACATTTATCTTCATTTTTTTGCATATTTAGTTTATTTTCAAAACATATTTTATCATACAACTATTTCTAATTTATCTATTTGTATTTGTTATATTTCCTTTTGTTTGTCCATTTAACTTATTTTTTTCTCATATTTTTATCCTAAATTTACAGACTTGTTCATTTTAAGAAAAGTGAGATATTTCTTAATAAATTGTACATGAGAATGAATTGTTTAGTTGTTAATTTTCTGTTGATGAAAAAATGAAAATTGATTTAGTTTATTTTTCAAATTTATAGTAATTTTGGATACAACTTTTTTTTTTCAAATGTGAAAATACACGTACTTTGTAATTCCCATTGATTACCAACGTATATGTATATATACCAACATCAATCAGTTATTCTATTTTCCCTCGTAATAAACTTATCTATTAAATTTCAATGAATTATGCGAAATTTCTTTTGGAAAGGCGACGCTGCATCAAGAGGAATTAGTAAGATGGGTTGGGATTCAATGGTACTTCCAAAGAAGTTGGGCGGTTTGGCAATTAGAGACTTTCGTGTGGCTAACGCAAGCCTTTTGTTGAAGTGGATATGGAAGGCTCATTTGGAGGATAAGGAATCGTTGTGGGTTGAGATTTGTGTAAAAAAATATGAGATAAAATCGTGGTTAACATTTGAAGATGGAGATGATAGACGATTTATCTCATGTTTGGAAAGGTATAGTCTCTTGTGTGAGGAATGATGATTTTTGGAAGGTATTTAAAGCTAATGTACGGGTTTTAGTGAGGAATGGGAATATATGCTCATTTTGGCACAATAGTTAGACGGCGGAACTCCCGTTGGAAGCACTGTTTCCTGACTTATATGAGCTGAATAATTGGAAGTTTTGCACTGTTTTGGAGGGCTGCAAGTTTCTGTTTGGAGCTGGCCCATTTTTGAGACCCTTTTGGAAGCGCCATTTACGAATCTCGAGCCGGGAAAGGTTGGTGCAACTCTATCGATGGATTGAATTTTCGAATCCCATTTTATGCAGCGGTTTGGGCAGCAGTAACGGTGAGGGGCTGATGGCTCTGACGTGGTCTAAGGGGGCTGATGTATTTAGGTGGAATGACGCCACATATAGTTATTCGGCTAGGAGTTTTTGTCTCATTATTATGAATCCTTATTATTATGAATCCTTACACATCACTTCGGAAAATTGATTTTGATATCTTTTGAAACTCATGGCTTATTCCGAAGATAAAATTTTTTGGGTGATTAACATTTCATGCTAGAATTTCATCGAAGGGGTTTTTAATGGCTAGGGGTTGTATCGATAATGTGGAATGCACATTTTGCGGAGAGGCGGAAACTATGGAGCATGCTCTCTTTCATTGCTTCAAGGCTCGTCAAGTATGGTGCAACCTTTTTCAGCTTTTTGGAGCGGTGTTGACAATACCCGGAATGACAAATATTTTCATCGATTGGTGGCGGTCATTATTTCGTATGGGGCCTTGTAGGGAGTTTGCCACTTCGCTATGGTTTTTTATTGCATAAAATATTTGGAAGCGAAGGAACAAATTGATCTTTGATAACCAGCAAAAGGAGGACGATTTAGTTTTAGCTAGTAATTATCATTGTCGTTTTATATATTCTTGTAATAGCTTTAAGCTACCTTTTGATTTGAATGGTTTTCTCATTCAACCTAGCATTATGTTTTGTACATGACATTGTAAATCTCCTTTGGGGATGTTTACTTTAATTTAATGAAAAGAGAAGTGGGTATTTTGTAGGCAAGCGATCGCATCAACCTAGTTGGGACGATCGCCCCGAAATTTTCACCTGCTTCAATCTTTTTCCAATGTGGAAACACGTTGTTTCCCCGGAGGTTTTTTTTTAAAAAAAAAATTACAATATGAATACCAAAAAATATACTTACAAAAACTAATTTTTATCACGCAATTCTCATATGTCCCTCGTAGATTGTAATATTGGAAAGTGTGATTTCCCTTAATGGGAATGCCTTGATACAAACTGGTTTTACAAATTGATCAAGTCTTTGTAAGTATATTTTTTGTTATTCATCTTGTAATTTAATAGATAAATTTATTACGAAGAAAAATAGAATAACTAATTGATTTCAGTATATATACAATCCATTCTCATGTACATTTTATTAAGAAATTATCCCACTTTTCTTAAAATGAACAAGTATGTAAATTTAGGATAAAAATGCACAAACAAATAAAGGAAATATAACAAATACAAATAGATAATTAGAAATAGTTGTATGATAAATATGTTATGAAAATAAACTAAATATGCAAAAAATGAAGATAAGGGTAGTTTTGTCAATATTTAATATTTTTTGGATGGAAAATTGAAATAACATAACAAAAGGATGTGATAGTTTGACGAAGACAAACCATAAGGATGTATAAATCGTACTGACAAAACTCAGGGAGATAGTAGTGTAATCATATATCAAATAATATATACTGAACCGCACTTATCCATTGCAAATTTATAAATACGTATTAACCAAATAAAAATAAAATTGAAAAGAATACGATTTTACTTATTTTCCCAATTTACTCTAGGTTTGAGGATGTTTATAGAATAAAATTAAAACGAGGGGGCTAAAAATGGAAACAAAGGGTGTAAGATGTACATGAAGGTACGCTTTTAAATATGGAAAAAATATCGATCTAAAAGCAATTCAAATTTCTTTTTCACAAAGTAATTGAACGGCGGATATTCCCTCTTTAGGGCTTCTGTTTTGTTTCCAGTAAACGGGACGGAGTGGGAGAACACAACAACTCATGTGGGTCCCGCCTCTTACTGTGCTAAACCAAAACAAACACCGTCCCGTTTTTAAAGTGGCTTGGTCTGTTAGGGACCATTTATTTGTGGGGACTATTAATCTTGCACGTGTAAGAAAAATTTATCTAATTTTATCCAAATAACTCAGTTGATTGATAAAATTAGTCCAATTTGTTAACTATGACTCTTAACTTTTGATTTTTTCCACTATCATCCTAACTTTATGTGCATCGTGTGATTGTATAGAGTCCATAACTTTAATGACTTCAATTTAAAATTTGTTAGGTTTCCAATTTTTTGTGTTGAGAAACAATACACATTAAATAAATAAAGCAAAAGTTAAGGTATGGGTTAGTCATGAGCAGATTTGCATTACAAGATGTGTAAGCTGTGGAGGTGAGGTGACACAAATGCGTTAATGACTTAAAATTGATTCAAAGACTTAGATGCAAAATTAAAACAATGATTCAAACCGTGTGAATAAAATCCTACGAGGATACTTTGACATTCCTTCTATGATTAAAAATTTTCCTTTTAAAGTGGGATCGACAATGAAAATGCACAATATATTCATAAAAATATTACGAAGAGTAGCATTATAAGAAATCACACTATACGTGACAATAAATAGCCTATCACAAAAAAGGTTGTAACAAAAACTTGTAAATAGTTAAAAAAGGTTTTTACTTTTTTTTTGAAAAAAAAAAGGTTTTTACTATCAGTAAAAACTAGATTTGTGACAATTTAAAAACTTGTCACAAATAAAAAAATTGATTTTGTGATAACATTTTCACAGTTGAAACTTTAATTTTAATGTGACAATCACAGCTGTTACAAATATTATGACATTTGTTACAATACATATTGTGTAGTATCACAAAAAATAATTTTGTGACGAGTAAAAAATAAGTTCACTAATCATGTGACAAAAAATTTTGTTTGTAACCAAATATTTTTGTAACAACAAAGTATGGTAACTATTGTTACAGTAAAACTCAATTGTGTGACAATATTCACGTTGTTGTCGTCAATTTTATTTTGTGACAACTTATTAACCAATCAGGCAATCACATTATATAGTGAATATGTGAAAATTTTATATCATAATAAAACAGTGACTTTTCACTTTCTTTATTTACTCAAATTAATTATTAAAAAAATAAAATTAATCACCTACTATATTTCCTCTCGGGTAAATAATTATAACCCTCTCAGGTCTGCACTAATAGGCTACCACCTCCCTGTGTTTTGTCTATATGATTATTACCTCCCAGAGTTTTGTCTCCATCCAACTACAACCTTATTCGGTTATATTTTTTCACTTTTCCATCCAAATTTATGGTATATTGACAAAATTACCTTTTTTTCATTCTTTGTACATCGAGCTTACGTTCACAACATATTTTATCAAACAATTATTTTGTCTCCTTGTATTTGTAATTTTTCTATTGTTTTTATGTTTGTTATTTCTATTAATTGATTCTCATGACATATTTAAGGATATTATTGATTATTTAATCATTTGTAAAAAATTGTCTAAAATCAAGAAAAATAAATTTTCAAATATGCTCTCCCCTTTTTTACGATTGGGATTGAAAACTTAATAGAAAATTATATTGAATCATTATTTGTAATTTACATATTTTAATCACACCTCCTCTCAACAAAATATATAAATAAAAATAGTTCCGGTTTTCATTATAGAGACATTTTTCAAATGCACAATAAAAAAAATATATTTTGTATAAATTGATTTAATTAATAACTAACAACTTGATATTCACTAGTTTAAAAGATAATGAGTAGCTCATGTGCGTATATAAGTATATATCGAGTCAATTATTACTTTTGTTTAATTTATTCAAATGTAAGCGAATGGGAAAATTAAAAAAAATTGAATTATATGTGAATAAATTCGTTAACGTAAATTGAAAATGAACAAATTGATTACCTATCAAAGTCCCTAATCTGTTATATGTGCTTTGTATTATTATCCATATAATTAAATCTTTTTACTTTTATATCAAATTGATGGAAAAAGAACTGGAAAATTTGAACCCAAATCGATTTAACGTATATAAAACTTGACAACCTCTTTCAAAGCCACAATACTTATTAAATTACAAGTGATTTATTATATATACAGAGGCTTCTAAGACAAAAAAATATTATTATATATAATAATACAATGAACAAAGAATGAAGACATGAGCATTTTTGTCAATATATCATATATTTGGATAGAAAAGTGTAAAAATATAATACTTCCATCGTCTACTAAATGTTGTCGTTTTAGAGGGATTTCGTTGTCTATTTTTTATTGTCATTTTGTATTTCCAAGATGTTTTGTCCAAGTTTTCCATTTCTATCCCTATTAATTTGTTCAACTTCCAAGATAATTATATTCTAATCTCCAATAACAAGAGAAGATTATAGGTCAAATTGTTTTTATTAAACAAATTAATAATCTTGAAAATTGAATAGAACATTTATGAAAGGGTAAACTAGTGAATCATCTTATTTAGTTAGTTGTTATCTTAAAAACTGTGAATTAGTTAAATCGATAATATTTAGTAGACGACGGGAGTACAAGGAGGTTGTAGTTGAATGGAGACAAAACTAAGGGAGGTTATAATTATATTGATAAAACCTAGGAGGTAGTAGTTTATTAGTGCATACCACATTTTCTCTCTGATGAAGTTCTCCCCCCTCCCACGACACATCCCTTCACCGCCGCCTCCTCCTCCCTTCTTTGTCGCTCCGATCGCCATCGTCTTCGCTCAATCCTCACCGGTCCACCATTGCTGCTCCATCTCACCGGTCAACTATCGTTGCTCCGTCCTGTTGACTCTGTCGTTAAAGCGTTAGAGTCTGAAACCTGATTTAACCGATTCTCAAATCCATTCCGTCTTGTAACATTGGGAATCTAATGTGTATTACTATAAAGTGTAAGGAGTGGATTTGATTCTATGTTTCTCTACTCTATTGTTTAATCTGTCAAGTTGGTTTCATGGTGGGTTTTTGACATTTTGTCCAGGAAAGGTGACTATTATTGGTATCCAGCCGACTTTAAGACTGCAAATGACAAGAAAAATGTTGTTGATCATTCATTTAACGCACACAAGGTGATTGATTGAACTCTTTTGCTTTAAGTGTTTGTTATCTAATTTAGGATAGGAAGACTTCAATTTTATCATTGTTCATGCTTCTGAAATTTCTGTGTCGAGGTAAAGACTGGCCCCTACTTAAATTAGACCAAAATTTAGCTTGAAAAGTTCATTGCAACTTTCTTGTAATTTTGCTATATTATCTAGAGAAGTTAGTAAATTTAGTATTGTGTAATCTGCGGCTTCACATTTGGAAAAGCCCTAATAATTCAATTTCAATTCTCTTTCCTTCTCTTCACTTCGTTAATAGTGAGTTTTTAGGACTTTTCTTTCTTTTAATAGTATATGACTTTAAATTACTTGTTTATTTCTTTTCTGATATCCATTTGTAATTTGATTTTCAATTCTCTGCTTTCAATAGTTGTCGTTTAATTTTATCTCATCCATCCTTAATCTGATAATTATCTCTCTAAATTATGTACAGGTGCATATGTATATTTTGCTGCTATAGTGATTAGTGGTTTTTGGCTTTTATTTTCTTAAAATAACAACATTTTCAGCCTCCTAAGCATTGGATTAACGGTGCTTTTTTCTAAATTCTGTCTTAATTATTTCGTGTATCATATGATGAATATGCTAAATCCAAAGAGAGAGGGAGAGATCCCTGATTTGGGTGCCCCTTTTATTGTATTTGTTCTACCATTTCGGCCATAAAACATTTCAGCTTCTATTTCATCTTGATATCCATCCTCTTCATCTTTATTTGCTTGTTTTCTGCAATCTATTATTTAGGTTTCTATTAGATATGGCATAATAAGTTCTTATCATGATTTTACCTTGTAAGCAGAATGCATTTTCATACACTAGCTAAACCAAATCTTTTATTTTCCAATAGTGACATAATAAGTGCTTATCATATTTTTCATACACCATTCTTGAGTTTACTCTGTTTATATTTTGTTTTACTACACGCTTGTTTTTTTTCAATATTGCAGCTCGAAAGTGTTCATATACACCGCAGTAATGAGAATTTTTGTTCTTCTTCCAGTGAGTTGTTTTGGAAATCAACTCCATGAAATTGAATTTGGAGTTTGGTGATCTTTCGAATAATTTTTTTGCATATTTGTACCATTTCAAACGTAAAAGGTGGCTCGAAAAGGTAATCTGCTGAGGAAAAAAATCTACTGTCCCCCTTCCATCTACTGAACCCAAGTATCAGTTACGCGTATGTTACGAAAATCAGTTACTTTATTGCTAATTCTGTTGCATCCGTTGAGCGTGGAACTGAGAAACCAACTAATGCAGTTATAGGGAGAAGAGCAACAGCCTTTACTAATGCGCCTCCTAAAGGTTAAGATACGGATTGAAATTTTCTGTTTTATTTAAATCTCCTCTTAGACATGGTATCATTCTTACTTTTTGTTGCATGATCATAAGTGTTTTGAAATTTATGTGGATTAGTTTTACAAATTTGAGTTCCAAGTGCTCAACCAATTGGTGATAGACTGATAGGAGATTCAGCGGAAATCTAGGAAATTTTTTAATTTATAATTTTCTATTCAAACCCTTGTTTTTATTTGCATTTTATTTTGAACTCATAGTATGCTCTAATCTGAAGCTCTTTCTGCTTTGTCAATACAATAATTTTGCTATTTGGCAACACCCTTGTTGATTTTTATAGATTCTTCAAATTCTTAATGACTCATTTGGTTGGCGGAATGGAATAGAATATGATGCATGATTCTGACGTCAGAGGGAATATCTCCTCCTAATTTCCATGAAAATCACGGAATAGCTATTCCCCTTTAAAATGAAGGAACAGCTATTCCGTGATTCCCATGGAAACTAGGAAGAGTTATTCCTTCCGATGTCGGACTCATGTATATCATATTTGAATTTTTCACATTCATTTTCTATTCTATTCTATTCTATTCTATTCCACCAACCAAACGAGACCTTATGGTTTAAGTCTCAATCCCCCGTCTTGATCCTATTGCGTGGCTCTTTGAGTATGACATATATGTATATCATGTACTACTTGTTGCTTATTTTGTTTTAGTGCGTGCTCAACTTAATTTTGATGTTTTGCCCATTTTTCCATTGTTCAATTTCTCTTCATTATTTGATAATATTTGTGTTTAAAGATTTTGTGGATTGAGTTTTCAAAATTGAGTTGCCTTTCTTTTGTACGTTCATTTGTTCATTTCTTTTCATTCATTTGTTCATTTCTTTTCCATAACTTGAATAGTTTTTTCCTATTCATTATTGTAATTTTAAGAATTTTGTTTACAGATTTTATAAGTTTGAGTTCGCTACAATCCAAATTTGAGAACTATATGTGATGATAAAAGTAGTTATAATTTTTTTCGTAACAATGTACTAAAGTCGTCACATGATTATATATGTGACCTTTTTATGATAACTATTTATTGTCACCTATTGTGTTGAAATGTTACAGCTTATTGTTGTTCACTGACAAATTTTATTGTTACAAATACCATTTTGTGATGACCTTTTTAAGTTTGTCTCATAGTTTCAGCTCATTTGTGACAATGTATTTTTTTTCTTATGATAAAAGAAGTACAAACAAATATGTTGTCAGAAGAAAGTTGTAAATAGAAATAATTTTGATATATGTGACAACATTTTACTGTCACGTTTAAAATTACCTTTTGTCACGGAAAAAAATTTATGTGAAAACTTTTTGATGTTTTGTGTCAGCTTTAACTGTGTTAAATAACTTGATTTCTTGTAGTGTAGAAAGTAAAACATTTCTCACTTAATTAGTAGTGGTGACAACATTTAATCCAATATGTTGTAGTTTTTCTAACGCACATCGCTAATAAAATATATCAAATTATAGTTCTCTTTCAAAGAACGAAACTGCGTTTTGAACTAAGTAGACCTGTTCGTCGGGCGAGCCGGGCCGGGCTTAGCGGGGTTTTTTACAAAAAACGCTAACCCAAGCCCATACTTTAAAACTTCGGGCTCGGGCTAGGTTCGGGCCGGGTTTACAAGGTCATTCTCAAGCCCGGCCCAAATCCATGAATATTTTTTTATTATAAATTTTTTTTATTAAACTAAGTTAAAAAAATATAAAATTGATCAAAATATATTTAAATTTTTAATCTAATTGCATTGTTTACTTAAAATCTTTAACATTTAGTAACATTTATTGCAATCAAGTATACAAATTTAATAGGATAA
>CATIWQ010344280.1:0-11282 GCA_949673415.1 Euphorbia schlechtendalii | reverse complement strand
AATACAAGGATTTGGCTTAGGATCTGGCTTAGGATCGAAGTTGTCAAAGATGGAAAAATTTCAAAGAAGAATCATGAAGAAATAGCATTTTACAATCATGACACATTTTCGCGGTTGCTAGTTGACACTCTTCATAAATAGAAAACTGCCAACCAATGTTCACGATCGTGACATGTGATTCATGGTCTCAACTTGTGACAGTTAATGGTTATCTCTTTTTAACTACCAAACGCTAGATAACAACGATCAACCGCAATCAACTGCCAATCGAAAAGACACCCTTTGGAACTCAACCAATCATGAAAAGGTGCCTTCCCATTGTGAATGAGGATGAATCTTTGCATCAAATCAAAATGAAGTGATGCAACTCTTTTGGCCATAGAAAATAGAAGGGGGAAGAAGAGTTTCTAGGTTTGGTATTTACTAGGCTTCTTAAGTTATTCACTACTTTTAGTTTTTAATTTTTGAAATCTAGGGTTAGGTATGTAATTGATTATTTAATGCTTGGTCTGTTCCTATAAAGGATGCTTGGTTTGTTCCTATTTTGTTCTTAGATACGGTTTGTGTAAATAGTTGCTACTAATGTTTATTTGTTACATTATAATCAGTTATGATTTAGTCTGAAACTTGTGTAAATACTTTAATGTACAATGAGCAGCATCAATTCTGTTTGTATGATGGAATCTGAAACTTTGATCTCGAATATGAGCTAGTTCTGTTTTAGTCTTTTTGTGGTTACAACTTTGATCTTTTACAGTGATGTGGTTTTTATGGTTAATTGGTTATATATATAATGTGGTTGGTTATTTATATAATGTGGTTGGTTTAACCAAATTTATTATTTTTTAATAATAAAGAGAGACATATCAGTGCAAATTTGCTTGATGTTAACTACTATTCAAATCTTGCTATTTTCAACTAAACTGCAATTTTGTTTAGTATAGTGATTACTCTTGCTTTTTTGTTTACTTAATAAGGATATGCATAATATATGTTATTTAGTAACACAATACATAAATAACATGTGATGTGTAGGTAGACTCTCAGATAGCATCATTCTTCAAGTTATAGCAATGGCTAGTGAAGGGAAAAAATGGATTTAATCTCAGCTTTCTAGTGATGAATATATCACCGAGGTGAATGCATTTTTGGAAAATGCATTTGCAACTTTTGTCGAAGGAACCCAAATGAGGTGTCCTTACAAATACTGCCGTACTTAGAAATGGCATTCTCATGATGTGATCTTTGATCATCTCATCTACGATGGACCTTCTCCAACTTATATTCAATTCATCTATGATATTTCAATCATAGAGATGTCAAAGCTGTCCGAAGATGACTTACAAATGATGTTGCAAGCCACTTATCGAGATGCTATCAACTGTGATGGGTAGAATGAAGGGAAGTATAAAGAAACTAATGCAGATGCACGAAAAATTTATCGGCTTGTTGAGGAGGGAAAACATCCGTTATATCCCGGCTACGTTAATGTTTAACTCTAAGTTTTATTATCAAGATGTACCATAACAAATGTGAATACGGAATGACTGAAACTTGCTTCACCGTGACTATGGAGTTTCCGAAGCTCGCTTTCCCCCATGCCAACATACCAAAATCTTTTAATCATGCCAAGAATACCATCAAGGATTTAGGTCTTGACTACCAAAAGATAGATGTATATCCTAATGTTTGCTTGTTGTATTTGGGTGTCAAAGAAAGTGAGGAAGTTTGCAAAATTTTTGGATTATCTAGGTGGAAAGTGGTGAAAAATAATGGTGCTCTTATTAATGAAACAGAAGGACTGATTCCACATATTCCAGCTAAGGTAATGAGGTATTTTCCACTAAAACCAAGGCTGCAAAGGATGTTTTTGTCTAAAGACTTCGCTAAACTTATGACATGGCATGCTAAAGAATGAAATAAAGACGGCAAGCTAAGACATCTAGCTGATGGCGAGGCATGGAAGTCTATGGATGCCAACTATCCCTTATTTTCTTTAGAAAAATGAAATGTCAGATTAGGTTTAGCATCCAATGGCTTCAATCCTTATCGCACAATGAGTACAACTCATAGCACATGGCCTATTGTGTTGGTCAATTACAATTTGCCACCTTGGCTAAGTATGAGAGTAGAGAATCTCATTCTTTCAGCACTTATACCTAGTTCAGAATCTCCCAGGAACAACATTGATGTCTATATGTAGCCCTTAATCACGAAGTTGAAAGATTTGTGGGATGTTAGCTTACAAACATATAATGTAAGGCTGATGAGACCTTTACATTGCGTGCAAGTGTATTATGGACCATTAGTGATTTTCTTGGATTAGCGATATTATTGGGGTATAGTATAAAAGGTTTCCTAGCTCGTCCACCATGTAATTATGAGACCACTACAATGCATTTGAAAAGTAGCAAGAAAATGTGTTACATGGGTCATAGGAAATTTCTTGATGAATCACACAAGTATAGGTTTGACAAGAGAAGAATAGATGAAAAAATTGAAATGGGAAAGGCTCCTACACCTTTAAGTGGAACTAACATTTAATTTTTACTAGCCAATTATGAGAATGAGTTTGGGAAGAAAAAGAGAAAGCGAAAGGCTAATGACAATTTACCTTGGAGGAAAAAGTCTATATTTTTTTAACTACCTTATTGGAAATATAATTTGCTTAGACATAACTTAGATTTCATGCATATAGAGAAGAATGTTTTTGAAAATATAGTAGGCACTTTACTAAATATTAGTGGTAAGACAGAAGACCACTTAAAGGCTCATCAAGATTTGGAAGATTTGGGCATTCAAAAAGAGTTGCACCCTTACCCCGCAACTTCTGACACACGTCCTCCTGAGTATCCAACAGCCATCTTTAACATGATGAATGATGAGAAAGGCATATTTTATTCTATTTTGAGCAATGTCAAAGTTCCATACGGATATGCATCTAATATTAGTCAATGTGTTAACATGAAAGAGAGGAAACTATCAGGATACAAGAGTCATGATGCTCGTTTCATGCTCCAATATTTGCTGCAATTTTGTATGTTGAAATAGTTGAAATCTGAAGTTGCATTACCTTTTATTAGATTGGGTTCTCTCTATAGAGGTATATATGCCAAAAAGTTATGGATTTGGGAGACATTGAAAAGTTGCAAGAAGAAATTGCAGAAATATTTTGTGAGTTTGTGGCCACATACCCACCCTCATTCTTTGATGTAATGATTCACTTGCAGATTCATCTTTGTAAAGAACTTAAACTTGGTGGTCCGGTGCATACTTGTTGGATTTTTCCGATTGAGCAATATTTATGCAAACTGAAATCATATGTTCGAAACCGGAGTAAACCAGAAGCATCCATAGCTGAAGGGTGTTTGGCTGAAGAAAGTTTGACATTTAGTTCGAGATTTTTTTGGTGGAAATGACAACTTGAAGGCATCTTCTGTGTTTGAATGATCCAACAGTCCTAGTGAGGGGTAGCTTTAGGGACACGAAGAAACAAAGATGGGGAAAAAATACATTTGTATGATGATGCATTTGACAAAGCTCATCGGTACATCTTATTCAATTCTGGGAATAAGGAAATAAAGGCATTAATCAAGTAAGCAATTATAACTCCATTTTTTATTCACATATAAAAATGTTAGTAAATTAGCATGTCTTATTTTGTTACTCTATTCACATTTGTAGGGAACATCGAATATTGATAGACAATTAAGTCCAATCTAGGAAATACAAAAGAGAAAGAGAACACTCTATAGAATTCCATCAATGGCTTGAGGAAAAAGTAAATAAAATTGATAACCCTTCATTGGAACTAGCAACATTGGCGAAGGGTCCCAACCGGTCAATTTTGCGATTTAATGGCTATGTAGTGAATGGATACAGATTCCACTCAAAGCAAAGAGATGCTAAGTGTACAACCCAAAACAATGGAGTCTTATATTTAGCCTTGACTAGTTTTTCTAGTTACAAAGATGAAAATTCGATAGTTGGGAATGTCGACTACTATGGAGCAATAGAAGAAATTATTGAACTTGACTATTGGGGAGTGCATGTTGTTGTTTTGTTAAGGTGTTGCTAGTACCAAGAAGAAAAGTATCGGTTTAGTTTGACTCTGGTGAACTTCAACAAGTTATGCCAAAAAATGATCCTTTTGTCATGGCTTCGCAAGTTTAATAAGTATTTTATGTTGCTGATCCAATTGAAAAAGGCGTGCATTATGTGGTGAAGAAAAACGAAATGGAGTGTCGTAATGAAGTGCAACAAATAGATTATGGAGCTGATATTTGATACATTAATAATTGACACTATTATACATATTATGTTTGTAAATAGCTTCAATAATATTTCAGGTATAATAAATTATATGTAAACTTTTACTATTTATTCTAATTTGGGATTAAATCTTTGTTTGTTGTTATCATTTTGGACTTTCTTAGTTTTGTTGATATTTTAAATATCTTCCTTGATTTGTTACCCTGATTCTGCCTTTTTGTTCTACAAATATTTGTCATTATTTTTCTAATTTAGGTAAATCTTGCATATTCTAATTTTGTTGTTATTGTTTGACATAGGTTCTCATACTTACCAACAAGATGTGGCTTACCTTTTACCACCAGGGAAAATTCCACAGTAAGGTCTATGTAAGAGGGGAAAAACATGAAATTGATTCGGTCATCGATCTGGAGAGATTTGGACTTTGTGAGTTGGCATAGTTTATCAAAGAGGATCTTGGTTACACTGAAATTGGAGGAGTTTACCTAAGAGGGTAGTATGGTAGTTGGAAATTTATAGGCATTAGTGATAAGAGCGTCATTGATTACATTTCAAGGTTTGATGGTCGAGGCATTGTGGAATTCTACATTGACACTGTTGTTGATCCATCTGTAGAGCCATTGCTAAAACTACATCCACATCTAGAGATGAGACCGAGACCTAACTTTTGTGAAGGTAAAAACTTTTTTATTCTACCATATTTGGTTTTCTATAGTCTCTGTAATATTATAATAGTTATACTAGTTCTCTAAAACTTTAATATTAGCTTGCTTGTGAAATTTGAGAATAAAAAATGATATAGAAACTCTCTATTTTCTATAATTCCTATGCTTTCTAATCTGTAATATATCAAGTAGTTTTCTTCTTGCCTTGAGGTATCATTTTCTCTGTTGTTTTCAAAAATATCTATATGAAAAGGACTAGATTTGCTTAGGAATTAACAATTCTGTTAAGTTTATTTGAAAAAGTCCGAAGATAAATTTTTTGTTGATGTATAATTGTTGGACATCATTTGATGATACAGTAATAGGGTTATTTGTTGGTTTAGTTTTGTTTACAGTGATAGTCATATTTATAAAAACTTGTGCTTAAACTTCATATTAAGGAAAAAAGTTGGATGCAAAGTACAGGTTAGTCATTAATAGGGACTGTGGAAGAAGGTTATTCATTAAAAAGTTGGATCCAAAATACAAGTTTCAAAGTCATAGGGTTAATAGCAGATGATTTAAAAGCGGGTCAATAATAGAGTCATTGATCTATTTATTTCTAGAAAGCCATTGATCTTCTATTGTTTGTGACAATTGATTTTGTGTAATATTAATTTTGTGTTCTGAAACGTTATCGTTTATTCTGAATTCTTGTTCTGTTGAGGTCTTTAGCTTTAAACTTAGGCAACTAACATAACTTGTTTCTTTTAAGATTTATGTAATTATGATGCAGTAGTTTCTTATATATACAGAGCAACAAGCTCTAATTAAGCTCTAATTTCTATCTGTTATGTTTTGTTCTGTATATCTTATTTAGCTTCAAACTTTTTAGATACGAACACAAAATTTTAGATCAAGTTAGCTATTTTTTTCATTGAAGTCCTTCAATTTTTTTGCATATTTTAGTCATTTGGTTGAAGTAAAAAAAAGCAAAGTACAAGTGCTGATGTAGAAAATATGGAATTGAGGAAAGTTACTGGAATGAAGCGTAAGAAGTATGTGACCATAGCTACAGCGAAAGCAGCCGGAGAAGTTAGAATTGAGGAAACAAGAGAAAGGAGAATTGTTAAAGATAAGGAGCAATTTGCTTCTCTTCAATTGAAAAAGCTGGTTGATGGTTTGAGTGCTCCCAGAGGTAAAACTACAGAAGATGATGCCTAGAATGATGGCAGTGATGATTACAATCTGGCCAATGAAGAGGGACAAGAAAGTGAAGAATATGATAATCATGCAAAGGTGTGTGCTTTGTGTTCTTTTTTTTAAAAATTGCATAATTTATACTTTTATAACGTGATATGTTATACGTAGGAAAGGGAGAGTTTGTATAAGGAGCATGCCACAAGTCGGTGCACTACTCGATCGCAATCAAGTTTTTCAAATGCTCTAGTTATGGTGGAGAAGAAACATGTAATTAACTTGTTATGGCAGTTTACCTTCATTAGTAGAAACATGTAATTAACTTGTTATGGCAGTTTACCTTCATTAGTTTTCCTTCATGAATGACTTGTCATCATTTTTTTATCTTACTTACAAAATGTCTTATTTTATGATTTAGGCGTGTAAAGGGAAGTCTGCAATGACGGGTAACAATGCAGTCAAGAAAGCTACCTCAAAGTTTTTATTTTCTAATTATGTATATTTGAAACTAAAACGTATACAATTTAGTATGCCATGGCAAATTTTACAATCAGTCTTTTAGTGTATTAGTTATTGCTTTGGCTTCACTATTTGATTTTTTAATTTGTTTAAATGCAAGGCGAATGGTGCCGAAAAAATCCCAGCCTGTAGTCCAGCTAGAAATACAAGGTCACAGCAACGAAAGATTTCAAAATTGATAATATATGAAATTGAAGTTATTGAAATTTAATTACTTAACGGTTAAAGGTTAAGTAATTAGTTAATTTAATTTTTATGTTTTAATCAGTATTTAAAGGTTAAGTACTTCAATTTTGTTTTTTTGCTGATTGATTAACATAAATTTTTTCAAGGAGAATCATTAGGCAATATCCCAACCAACGCATAATATTGTTGAGACTCTTGAGTCTATCATTCCAGAGTCTACTAAACCACTACAGCCACAAAGATTGGGAATATGTTTGCATGTTTAGCTTTACAGGAGCAGGAGAAGAAGGGAAAAGTAGTTTCTAATCAACCCCAACCTGAATCTCAACCTGAATCCCAAGGTAATTAAAATTATTAAATATCTAATTTTATGTAGTTTCTGGCAGTTTGTTCCATGAAATTAACTTTGACAATGTTAAATTGTTAGCAACAAATGAAGCTGAAGATGAAAGTAATAAAAGAAATGGGAGAGGAAAAACTAAGATGGATAGCATACATGCAAGGAAAGAGAGAAAGATAATAACTGTCAATGATAAGTTCCAACCTGTTTCTAATGATAAAAAAACTCATTTCACAGTTCAGCTTGTTCTTAGGAACCTTAGGTAGGGAATATGTGGCCATCAATCATTTAAGTTGGCATAAGGTTCCCAATAAGGAATTTCTATGGGGATATGTGAAGGTGTGAGCATGGGATTTTTACGCCCGACTCGCGAGTTTGATTATGAAGCTGTAATGTTTTTCCCTTGCTAATTTTTCACTTTTTACAGGGTCTTGAATTCATCCAAAGGAAGCTTGCTTTGTTTCTTTGAGCCCTAACCCTTTTTTTAGGAAAATTAAGAATAAAAAGCACAAGGTAAAGAACCCAGTGTCAATGTCAGTACCGATATCGTAATGTCGGTAACGACATTACCAATGTCGGTACTGACATGCCAATGTCTGTAACGACATTGCCAATGTCTGTAACGACATTGCCAATGTCGTTAATGACATCGCAATGCCTTTAACAACAATAGCTTTAAAAGTAGACTAAAAGAAGCAATTTCTGCATCATTTAGTCAGAAAGACCCATCTTTACCCCATAATTTAGGATTCTTTTCACTTTACACCATGCCTAAATAATGTTCATCCCACTTAGTCAAGAATGGAGGGAAGAAAATCATGCAAAAGGACAAAAACAAGTGGGTGAACCACTTAAGCAAGTTTGAGACTTTTTGGATTGAAGGGAGCCCATAAGGGCTGAGTTCAGTCAAAGGTAGAGGGGGAGAGGAAAGAAAGATGGAATTTCCGTGCAAAAGAATGAAGGGAGAGTACAAACTGTTCTTGAGCAAGTTTGAGTGTTCCTGAATGGTTTTTCTTGAGTTTTTACATTAAATGTAGATTTTAAGCTTCCCACAACTTGAGATTTTGGGTTAGTTAGATTAAATTCTTGAGGTTTAGACGTGAATAGAGAGTCTAAAATATCTTCATCACTCACTTGAAGGTTACTAAACCTTCTGAAACATCTACTTTGGCAAGGAATAGATCCCTTCCAAAGATTTTTGGTAAATCACCAAATCCAACCAAAAAGAAATAGGGAGAGCTTCCTGGAGGACTTCATGGACCTTAAATAAATTGGATTCATGACTACGGGGTAAGCCTCTGAGTTCCTAGAGTTTGTGCTTACATTTATATGCTTTTATTTTTGAAGTTTCATTCTCTTTTTGGGTTTTTTCACACACAATCTGTTTTTTGAAAAATGTAGTATGATTTCAAATATTTTTGAGTATTTTGTTTACATGGACATATTCCACACATCTTGAGCTTTCTGGAATGATAAATATCATCCACATCAGTTAAGTATAGCAAAAGTTATGATCGTTTGAAGTTTCAGATTTTGGTTTTTCTATTTTCTACTGTTTCTGTGTGTTTTTTGCAGGTCTGGAGCCTCGATGTCATTAACAACATTACCTAATGTTGTTAACGACATTGCAATGTCATTAACGACATTACCTAATGTCATTAATGACATTGCCTTTGGAAAAATGCAATTTCACTTTGTTTTGCTCCATTTCGAATCGTTTAAGCCCAAAATGACCCGTTGAGACCTTTATGAGTTTGTAAATGCATCATTGGGGGTAAAAAACCTCTAAATTGTAATTGTTTAGGATTTATTTATGATTTATTAATGTATTAATATGTTCATTAAGGTTTGGATTAGCAACGAAAGAGCTTCGGGCCATTCATATCGATATCGCCCTTCACAAGGAAGTCGTTAACTATATGGATGACATCGTTACCATTGTTAATGCAAACGATGGCTATGTTATGCATGTTCGGCCTAGATTTATGTTTCTAAATGTTATTCTAGGTCACCCACATGAAAGGAACTCAAGTTCCTGGATAACTGACCCAACAATATAACATGGGGCATTTTCACTAATAAAAATGACCAACATAGTTAAAAATAAAAATGAACAATTTTCACGAAATAAGAACTTCGAAATCTCCATTGCTTTTACCTCGACCAAACAGGTCTTGCCAAAATCCAATCGAACATAAGTGGTACACTCGGGTACATATTTGTGTGGTGGAATATCCCTTGTGCTAACCTTTGTGGATGCAGGTAGTTTAGGATAGATGTGTGTTAGGGTTTAATTTCCTTCTGGTATCGCTTTCGATTTCGAAATCAAATGTAATATTTGTTAGATATAGATGTATTCTAGATGATTGTATCCCTTAGATTTCGATGTATTTAGTCAATTTGTAAACCCCCAAACCCAATGATGTAATTAATCTCCCCGTAGAATAGGCGTATTTAATTTCCTATGTGTTTACTTTCCGCAACTTACTTGCCGTTTTATTCATGTGTGATAAAAATAAACTGAAAATATCTAGTTTAGTTCGAAAATTATATACGTGGTTTCTCTCATAGTGTAATTTAACTCAAAGATGATGAAATAGATAACTCATCCCGGACCCGAATCTCTGAACTATGGTATCGCTTAGGCTTAACAGATCTAGGTTGTACCAAATTTTCTCGGAAGAACTGATCTGGGTGGCGACTCTGAGTAACATAGGCTAGAGATCCTGATCTCGAGTCTATTAAGCTTGAAAATCACATTTTCAAACACCATTTTACTCCGAGCAGCGCATCCTTCGATGCATTGCTCCTCTCGAAAACCCCCACGCCTCATCTCATGGGGCTGGTGCCTCAGGTGACCGCACGGGTCAAACATCATCCGCTCACAGTGGCAACTCCGATGGGGACATCTTTTTTATAAATTTACAATTTTAAAAGATTTTGGATGAGTATTGAAAAGTCATCAAATGAGTTAACCCACATTTAAAATATCGAAAGAAAGCATATGCATTAGATGGCTTAGCCTTTAAGATTAGGGTGCCCTATTTACCGTGAAGCTTGCGAAATTATCATTTGCGACCCCATGGCGACCAAAGATACTTAGCGGGTGGATCACTTGTTGCCATATCGCATGTACCTCACTCATTCGCACTTATTTGGGGAGAGGCTTGGAGTGTATCTTAGTGCAACAAGAACCTTCTACATCAACAGCCCATGGCTGAACTCATATAAGGAAACCATAGACACTTCCCTTAGGTTTACCAAAACAAATGCATCTCTTATGCAGGTACTCTCCTTAATACCTTAAGGTGTTAAGATGACCCAAGCCTAGATTTAGAAGCCTAACCCTTAAGCGGGATGCATAAGGTTGGAGGTGATTTGTTGAATATTATGTGCTATGTGTTCATTTCATCACCACGTTATACCAATTGAAGGGAATTGTTATCGAAAACATAACTGCGAAGGTGGAATTACAGGTAAAAATTTTCTCGAATTCGAATAGGATCTTCTCAAGAACCATTGATAGAGTTTCAAAATAATTTATTTACATAATAAGAACTTACTTGATAGTCTCTTTAAGAGACGGATGCCATAAAAGCTCTCAAGTAGAAGCTCTCCAATCTCACGTGAATGAACTACTCTCGATCGGGATCGGTGCTAGCCTTAGGGACGAAGAATGATGAGAGAAAAACTCCAAGAACAGCTGCCCACATTTTTCTATCTCTATAGAGGGCTTGTTTTATTTTTGCCTATTTATATTCTAATTAGTCAATTAGGTTTAGGTTTAATTTAATTATGAATTTGACCCAATTAATTTTAAGTTGAATAATTAAACCCCATAGTTTAATTCCTTAAAAAAATTTAATTGTCAACTTTAATATTTTACAAATTAACGCGTAGATAAAAAATAAAGATTGCAATTTAATCAAATAAATTGTCATACTACAAAATAATTTAATTAACTAAATTTAGTCACTTAATAATTTTAGTATGCAATACTTTATGATTAAATTTATTCAATTAAATTATTCAACATATGAATTTATTTAGTTATCAATTAAACAAATACCATATGTAAATACAATTTAATCGACTTAATTTAATTTAATGAATAATATAAA
>CATIWQ010344253.1:0-43642 GCA_949673415.1 Euphorbia schlechtendalii | reverse complement strand
ATGTATGAGGAAAAAAATTAAAAAATTAAAAAGAAAATAAAAAGAAAAGGAAAGAAAGGAAATAAAAGAATTGGAAAAGATGTAATAAAAAAAGAAATAAATAAATGTATATAGGAAATAAAAAATGGTACTTGAATAGTATCATAATATGGTCCAAATACATAATGAAAAAGGGAAATGATATTATTTAATGATACCATTTAATTTGTGCTATTAAATGGTACGGGAAAAATTCCGTATATAAATAGGGGGAATTTTTCGAGGAAAATGGGGCTCGATAATTCAAAGAGAAAACCCTCTCTTTCAAATTAAAAAATACATACAATAATTTCTTCTTTTTTTCTATTTTTTTCTCGGATCCAAAACATATTTGGATTCCAAATCTCTTCATCTTTTAATCAAATTTCTTCATCTATTTCTTCTTAAATCCTCAGATATTGTCGGGTGTAAAACAAATTTAGAACCCGGTTCTGCTTATCTTTTGGATAAATAAACACGTATTTTCCAATTAAATTACACTAAAATTCCAAGAATTAAACGAAGGTTTTTTGGACTTTTACATCAACAATTTCACCTAAACTAAAGGATGAGAAGGACTTCCAAAGGTTGAACGGATACGCCAAAGTGGATTCATACCACAAGGGTAGGCCTCTGAGTTCCTAGAGTTGTGAATTTCATGCTTTCATCTACTTTCATCTTCTTTCTAATTTTTATTTTTGGCCTAGGAATTATTTTTATTCCTTATTATTGTAAATAATGTTGTAATTCTTTTCATCTTTATTTTTTAGAATACCCCCACGAAGGGAATAAAATATATTCCCGGATAACAGTCCTCACTACTTTGCCATGCGGTCATTTTCACTAATAAAATTGACTAACATACGTGTAAATAAAAATGAACTATTTTTTATTTAAAATAACAACTTTAAACAGTCGATGTTTTAATTACGCCACATGGGCCTCGCTAAAATTAAATCGAGCATATGTGATATCCCATGTGCTAACCTTTATGGATGCAGGTTAAATGTATTTGTAGGATTTTATTTTTCCTTCGGGTATTGCACATATTTTTTAGGAAATGTAATTAATAAGGTAGCAGGCGGTTGCATCTCCCAATTTTTGAAAATCTTGTAATTTTTATTTTCCGCATTTACTTATTGTTTTATGGATGGATTTACTGCTTTTTCTATACGTGAATCATGCATGTAAACTCTAAAAACGACCTGAGTGCAAATATGCATAACTAAGAAAATACGGTTTTTTATAGATGTAATATAATGTGATCACATAAGAAATAAGTAACTTATCTTGGACCCGAATCTCTGTGTCTTGGTGGGCCATCCCCCGGACGTTAAGCCTCACAAGACTCTAATTCTTAGAAAGAGCTAATCCAGGTGGCGACTCCACACTAAGAGACGGCGGATCCGGGTTCTAACCGATCTAAAACGTTTTCATCCTTTGTCTTTCAACCTTTTCACCGGGTCCCCGACCCGGTGCACCTATTTTATAAACGCCCCAGTGAATCGTGCCTATGAAATCGCGCGCTCTCGGCCCACCGCTCCGTGTCGTTCGCTCATAGTATGCAAGTGAAAGCAAAAGTTGATCAAACCGTATCCACTCTTTAATGGGAGTCTTCAATTCTCGCAATTCCTGCTTCTGCTTTAAATTTGGTCTCGGCCCGTATAGAACCTCCACTAGGATGCTATTCTTTGCGAATATCGAACAAACGAATATTGAAGAATGAAAACTTTTATTGATAAGTGATTTGCAATCACACTTATACAACAATCGCTCGAGAATATAGAGAAATCTAGTGATCGAAACAAGGATTCGAATCACTTAAACATTTTCTCGCTAACACTTATATACGTAGCGAATTCTCTACTACACATACCATACGTAACCCTATAATTGCACTCTAATGCTGCACTCCCTTCATTGCACGAAATTGTAAGGTTTGGAGCCCTATTTATAGAGTTTGAAGGGTTGCATCTATCCAAATGAAGAGTTATGTCCATTGGCGAAAGATTGCATTACTTCATTATGATTGGTTGAGAAGCTTCAATCTAATCCATAATGGGTAAGCACCTTTTCATGATTGGTTGATTTCTGATAGGTGTCTATTCGTTGGTAGTTGATGGAGGTTGATGGCAATTAATCATCCTTATCTAGCGGTTGGTAGTTAAGAAGATTAAACCAGAAAACCATCCAAGTCGCGACTGCAATATACAAGTCGTGACCGTGAATCTTTGATTGGTAGATTTCTATTTTGAAGAAGAACAAGTTGTGACCGTGAATGATTATCGCAACCATGAATTGCATTTTTCTTCAGAATTCTCCTTGTAACTTCACCGATCTTTGACAGCTTCAATCCTAAGCCAAATCTTTAAGTTCTACGCATTTTTGCACCTTTTTCACTCTTTTTTCATACAATTCAACTTTAGATCATTTTACTCCCAAGATTTACCTAGTATCTGCATCTGCATAAAAAACAACTACATACCATGTGAAATCTTTTATATGAAGTATAAAAATGACTTAAACTATAATGTTTAGTGTATTAAATTACTCTGAAAATAAGTGTAATTATACACTTATCATAACCCATCCATTTACATCACATGCAATTGCTAATCCATTTGAGTTCTCTTTCTCGAAACATGCATAACCAATTGTACGACTCCTCAAATGTGTCTCCAATATGGAATTAGCTCTAATGATATAAACACCTAACCCATTTTGGTTGAGGCATTAACCCCATCTAGTTTCATGATCGAACACATGTTAAGGGAAAGCATGTTGTACATGTCCTTACATCTGTTAATAAGGTTTGTATCACGATTTATAATAGGAAGACAACCTACCACCTTAATATTGTTGTAGGAATTTTATTGGTGCTTCTAGTCTTGCCCTAATCTAGGTCTTATACGATGGATATGATTATAATAATAATAATTCTAGGCTATTTGGAATTATTAACTCTAAGGGAACATGCTCGTGACTCCACATAGCATGCAAAACAAACAAGGTCAATGTTTAAGTTCTTGCACCTATATCTATAAGTTTTAATTTAACAACTTAAACTATGTTTGTAAAACCATATGCGGAATCCAATTCCTACACTAGAAATCAACTAAGTCATAAAAGTCCATTGGGTACACTTGAACCTAATACCGATGGAGATGTCCAGGTAAGAGAGACCCCCTTAAAGTGAATGAGCAGCCAAGTTCAATCCTTGCCATAATAACCATGGGCACTTCGATTCGTTGTACCACAAATAACAATGATTTCAAGATTTCATTCTTTAAATGAGCAGCACTTGCGGGCATGCTTCCCACTAGCGCGAGCGAGTTTAACCCCCATGAGCTTTCTAGCTCATGGGGGCCCCACTCTGAACAACCCATGTTTGTTTGGGGCCCACTAGCAATGGGAAAAATTCCCTTGCTTCGCTTTGTACAAATTTCCCAATTTTCTCCTTTAATCCTTTTAATTATTAATCTAGTCTAACCAATTAATAATTCTTTCAATGAATTCAACAACCTAAATATTCTCGGTAAAGACCCAGTCTATAGGTTCATTACTTAGTCTGGTTAAGACCCAAAGTGTGTGACTTCATAGGATCCCGAAGTATAGAGCAGGTAAAGGTCAACCTAAACTTAGCTTCTCACCCAGGAACCTTTAGGCTTAGTGTTCCAGACCGATATAGAACCCGATAACTCTAGACGATTAAATGAGCTTTCTAGCAAAGGTGTATGATTCCCGATACACGGAATGTCACGTACCTATGACTTGATCCGGTTTTGCAGTAGTAACCAATACAATAAAATCCTTCCATCAGGTTAAGTACCATCTAGTTTATTAAGCTCAGATTAAGTGTTAGTTCATTTAATAGTCATAGCTATCCTAGAATTAGACTTATTCACGAAGAAAACCACTTGCCATAATGTATCAAGATTGACTAGAAACACGTTCTATCAATCTTATACTCTGATTAGAGGTTTATGGGTGTGTCTCTTCAATAAGAGGCCCTAAGTTACATATCTTATTATATCACTATATCAGGAGCGATAAATCGCATCTTGACTACTCGGCTTACCAACATGTGATCATCACTATACCCATAATCACCCGTATCATCCTGATCACTAGGATATGAATAAATATGACCCAAAGTATATCAACTCCTACATAAGGTAACCAATAACTCAGGTCTGAGGATACTTGTTCTGCTACTGCAATAAGACATGACATCAACACATGGATACAGTTATTTTCGAGTGTCTGTCTTATAGCAGTCTCTAATGTATTACCCGAATACATTCATGTGTTAACTCAAGGTACCACCTTCAGCTCATAAGATCGGTTGTTTGGATCTAATCCAAGAAGTAAGTCTACACATGCTAGTTTGTCCGCTTCATTGACATCCAGTCTCAATGAAACTATGAGTAGGGATATTTAGACTATTCATAGTAACATGTATGTGCAGTTCTCACACCACATAGCTCCCACTATGTCCTTTCACTTTAATGCTATGAAGTAGTCACAGACTTTATCTTATCAATGCGTGTATATAATACCACATATATATGATACCAGCAAAATACATAAATTAAAGAAAAGTACTGATAAACAACAAAGATGCCTTTATTATAAATTATAATACTATGAAACTTTTTGTACATTATAACTAATTAAGATATATCGCCCTAATTGCCTCTGGGACATAAATCATGTCTGACACTCAAACCATAAGTAACGTCAATATCATAAGAAAATACATCCAATATAGATGTGGGTAGGCACTCGAGCTTTGGAAGGACTTTCTGCTAATCTTTGCCAACATCTTTCTAGAGAGAGGAAGAGAGGAAGGGACAAAGTAGAGAGATAGAGAGAAAAAGTAGAGAGATAGAGAGAGAAAGTGAAAATGATAATGTGAAGAAAAGTGAAGAAGGGATGAGAATATAGGGCCCCACTTTATCCCACTACTTTATTCTGTTCTCCTTTAAAGCCATCTAATGCAACAGAGCGATTCCTAGGACATCCTCAAATTTTTTCTAAGCTCATCAAATTTATTATTTCATCATATATTAATGTTTGATTGAAGGGGCAAAAATTTTTATTCGCATAAACTCAATCAAATTATTAGAACATGCACCATAAAATATAACATTATATTTTTCTCTAATTTATCACAGGAAATAAGTTGACATCTTATCAATTAAAATATAATCGAAGAAATAAACGGTTATATCTCTCTGGGGATCACTTTTGAATTGGATTCAAGCTCCATGCTCCAACAATTTCAATGGTGAAAATCAACCGAAGGTCAACTCACAAGGAGCATTCAATGACCGCAACCGAAGAAAGAAACGGTTGCATATTAAAAGGATGTCGTAGAAAGGAATGGCCGAATCGCCCACAAGGGACATCAATCACCACCTATCGAAGATAAAAAGGTTTCGAACCACACCGGACAGTTATTTTCTCGATCCCTCCGCTCCATTTTGTGTGATCATACTGCTATAACCGGTAATGATCTCACGAGGGGTAGCTGTGAGCATAGGATTTTATACCATCTCGTGCGTACGATGATGTCTTTTCAGGATTTAATCCTTGAATCTCATAATTTTTTACTATTCAGCGATCTTCAAATGAGAGCTCTCATCGTCACTAAATAATATTTTGGGCCCTAAAATAAGTATTTGGACCATAAAAAATATTTAAAAGCCTTTAGTGTAAAACTACAAAGCTTAAATAAATATCTTTAAGGACCTAAATAAATTGTTTAATGGTCTGAAATAAATTAATAAAAATATGAAAAGTTTAAAATAATAAATATTTTTTTTAAAAAAAATAAAAATATATAATAAAATGAAACAAAACCCGGGGCAGGTGTCAGTCCACTAGGCGGACTCGACCAGATTTTTCCCCCTTATAAATACGGGGGAATTTTTACGCAAAAACAAAATTTTTCTAACAACGACTAGGAAAATTTTGACTGAAAATGATTTTTTAAACAAGAACAAATTCAGATTTCTTAAACAATTTTTCAATTTTCTTTACAACTTGGGTGATTTTAGGCCTAAAATTAATTTAGGTTCTAAGTCACTTTGTTTTCAAACAACTACAAAAGCTTTCTTTATCCAATAAAATCCAACAAAAAGAGGAGCACTCCTGGAGATCCAGCGGATTCGTCGAAGTGGATTCTCCCCGAAAAGGTAAGCCTCTGAGTTCTTAGAGCTGCTTTTTGTTGTGCTTTCTGTATTTTCTTTTCTTCTAAATTCTATGATTTAATTTATTTTATGTTAGTATTCCATATTTAATTATTTATCCCTTTAATAAGCTTATTTATTTAATTGTGGAAGTTCCTCAATATACATGTTAGAATACCCTCCACGAAGGGAATCAAAATTATTCCCGGATAACAAACCTCACCTTTTTACCATGTAATCATTTTCATTAAATAAAAATAAGCAACATATCTATATATAAAAAATGAACCGTTTTTCATAAAAGAAGAATTTTGAAACTCTAGTTAGGCCACACGAGACTCTTTAGTATCAAATAGAACATACTTGAAAATATTTGTGTTGTGTGATTTCACGTGTGCTAACCTTTGTAGATGTCAGGTAGATTAGGTTAGATGTATGCCCAGGATTTTATTTTTTCCTTTGGGTATTGCAAATTTAAAGGATGTATTTTATAGATTAGGCGAATTTTGGACCTCTAGATATTTTAATTAGGCCACACGAGACTCTTTAGTATCAAATAGAACATACTTGAAAATATTTGTGTTGTGCAATTTCACGTGTGCTAACCTTTGTGGATGCTAGGTAGATTAGGTTACATGTATGCCTAGGATTTTATTTTTTCCTTCTGACATTGCAAATTTAAAAGATGTAATTTATAGATTAGGCGGCGGTTACATCCCCCGAGGTTTTGTAATTAATTATTTATTTTCAGCATTCATTTACTACTTAATGTATGAATTTATAGCTTTTCGCATGCATGTTAAATCATATTATAAACACGAAAATGACTTAAGTTCAAATACGCATAATTAAAAAATGTGGTTTTTTGTAGATGTAACTTATCATATTCCATTCAGAAGTAAGCAACTTATCCCGAACCTGAATCTCTGTGTTTGAGTGGGCCGTTTCCCAGACGTTAAGCCTCACAGAACTTTAATTCTTGGAAGATCTTATCCAGGTACCGACTCTAAACTACGAGACAACGATTTTGGGTTTTGACGATCTAAATCGATTTTATTTTCTCTCTTTAACCTTTTAAATCCTTGACCTAATATTTTATTTTCACAAAAACACCCTGATGGACCGCGCTAATCACTTAGTGCGCTCTCGGCCTATCGCATCCGTGTTTTCCACTCACAATTCTGCATATATAATCTTTCTCAAACTCTTTTTTGTACAAGATTTCAGAGAAAACGATACTAATTATCTTATCCATCTATTTAGACTCGATTCTAGGACCTATGCAGACCATTCCATGACTTACATCTCGAAGTTACTCGACACCCAATCTTTCACGAGTATGGTATATACATAATGGTTGTCATTTACCATTCTAAAAACCATAATCTTAAAAACCTCATGAGATTATAAATTGACTTATTCAATTCAAGAAACCTCGTGGTTACAAATTTGTGGGACAAATCCTCTTAATTTTGCCATATTGATCTCTCATGACAATTCTCCACTAATAATAGAGGTCCATACGCCTACTTGATGTAATTTTAAGGATGATATAACCACTAAAGTTAAAATGATTCATATGAATGTAATTCTCGCAACTAGAAAGAATATATTCTTATAAGCCTAATACTTAACTATATGTATGTCTTAAATATAAGCCTAATGCTTTTACTTTACATTTGGAATCCACATGTTCTCATTATTTTTATGTCCTTCAAGCAAGTTAACTTAATTTTTCTACCATCATACGCAATTATTCATCTCCCTTTAAACACTTAATGTTTAGGGTTGGAACAATTTTCCAATTTATTACTTAGGCTCTGAATCTTCATAAAAATGTCTCATATATTTATCATACCTCATTATTCTTCCTTTAAATCTCATTTATGTGCTCCCTCTCGAGTCACAAATATAATAATGATCTAAGTTCACACTTGAGTTAAAAATATTGACTCTCACTTAGACCAATAACATTGACTCCCACTTTGACCAATAAAACTTTGGATCTCGGCTCCTTCATGGAACAAGATCCCTTATAAATGTGATAACATTGGCTCCCACTTGGACCAATAACGCTTTGGGTTCTCGGCTCTCCCCCATGGAACAAGATCCCTTATTAATGTGATCATTATGAACCAATAAATTTGAATTTCTCCCACTTGAAGATATATTCAAAACATTAAGTTCAAGAGTCTTAATAAATGGACATGTTTTTGTCTAATACACCTAATTTATAAAAACTCATGTCTAAGAAATTTGATTTTTCATGACTCAAATTTATACTTATCTATCTATATTCTCTCCTAGAAAAACATATCCTTTTGATATGTAAGAGTATCTTAAAAGACATTCCATCTACCTCTTGGACCCAATTTCCTAAAGTTATAGAGGTAGTGTAATAAGTGATATAACCTTGATGTCATAACAAGGATAAATTAGATATACTTCCAGTCCATGTCACATATGGGTTGGAAGAGATAGACTTTGAAGGTACTTGGTTTAGTACATGTAGTTAACCATTGGAAGAAGAATCCACTTTATCCTTTCATGAACTCTATACTTATATAGAGTATAAGGAATAAACAATCAACTTTCAATCCCTTCATCATAAAAATCTATAAGCTTAACTGAGAAGTATTTTTAATTACTTCAGTTCAAATGCTTTACAGTCAAATCCAATTAATTTATTACTATATTCATAAATCTTTTGATAGCTAGAAGCTTCAGATTTATGGGTAATCAAGTAGATGATTTCATAACGAGTATGAACATCATGTAATGTGATGAAAAATTAATCTTATACCTTACCCTCAAATCTATTGAATCACATATATCAAAATGAATATGTTGTAATTAATTTTAGTTCTAGTTCCTTTTGAAATAGATTATAAGCATGATTTTCTTTAAATGAAACTCATCACATGGTGATAGTTTTATTATTATAAATTACCCGTCACGTTAAGCCTATATAATATATTCTTATTAACTAATGTGACATAATCGCCTCTGCGATATACTAAAATTTTCTTCTAAAAGAAAAGTTAGTCTACAAAAAATAAACATTATTTGCTTGATAATCTATCATGCACATTCATTACAACATGACCATTTGTTTAAGAACTAGATTTATGAATCTACAGTTAAGGAATGAAGAAAGTTAATTGTTGGAAAAATTCAATGATGAACCTATTGTTCATTAAACCATATCACAAATTTAGAAATTTGACAAATAATATGAGAATACAACACATCATGTAGCTATTGGATTTTTACTCATTGCAAATACAGCATATATGTGTCAATCTATAAAACTTCAACTCATTTTGTTATCGATACAATTTCAATATTTCTCATATTTGTTATCGAATATACACAAAGTTATCATAGTCCATACACATGTCGCATGTTGCACTTGAATCAAAAATCCACAAAGGATATTATTCCATCAACAACATTGAGCATAGTACAACATAATTCACTTTGGAATATATTACGTGTACCAGGTTGGGCTAAGTGCTCTATTGCATAATACCTTTATAGTGGAAATTTAGCATATCACCTTCGTGATTTTACTAATTATTACCTTCGAACCTATTAAATTTATGTTCGAATGGTTCAGACCTATTTGCATTGTTCTTCTTCTCCTTTTAGATATTCTAATGTAAGTTAGCATATGATGTCTTAAGAACTATCTCCTTAAAACTTTCCTTATGCCAAATGCAATTAGGAAGAATCTTGGATATTAGAAGAACAATTTCTACCATTTCTTAGAAACTTGTAACTACATTAAATGAACTAATTTTTAAGAATGAGTTAAGTGAATCACATATGCTCCCACTTAAAACAAAGAACCGATCACTAGTAAGAACTTCTTTCAATTTAGTGATCAAACTTGAACATGTCTCTCTTACATGAACTGCAGCAATTATATTACGTATAGCACTAAGCAAAATGATACAAGTCATTGAACTCTTCCTCCCACGTGAAAGAAACAAATTCTTATCATGCCTGAGTTGGTTTGTGTCACTCTCTTTGAACTTATTGTTAGATATGATGTATGTCCTAGAGGCAATTAGGGTGATATATCTTTATTAGCTATAATGTACAAACAGTTTTGAATTATTAATAATTATCAAAGGCATCTTTGTTACTTAATAATGCTTTCTATTTATTGTATCTCGTGGGTATCATATATATTTAACAATATATATGCGCATAGATGAAACAAAGTCCATGACTAATTCATAGCGTAAAAGTGCAAGGATATAATGGAAGCTATGTAGAGTGAGGACTGCACATACATGTTACTATGAATAGTCTAAATAACCCTAGTGGTAGTTTCATTGAGACTGGGCATCAATGTAGTGGATAGACTAGCATGTGTAAGCTTACTCATTGGATTAGTTCCAACCAGTCGATCTCACGAGCTGAAGGTAGTACCTTGAGTTAACACATGAATGTATTCGGGGTAATACATTGGAGACCTCCATAAGACAGACAATCGGAAATAACTATATCCATGGGTTGGTGTCAAGTATTATTGCAATAGCAGTACGAGTATCCTCTGACATGAGATACCGGTTACCTTATGTAGGAATTGCTATACTTTGGGTCATACTTACTCATACCCTGGCGATCAGGATAATAAGGGTGATTACGGGTATCGCGATGATCACATGTTGGTAAGCTGTGTAGTCAAGATGGAATCCATTACTCATGATATAGTAATATAATGGAGATGTACCTTAGGGCCCCTTGTTGAAGTGATACACTCATAAACCTCTAATCAAAGTATATGATTGATGAAATGAGTTTCTAATCGATCAAGATACAAAATGGTTGAGTGGTGTTCTTCGTGAACAAGTCTAATTCCAGGATAGCTACTGCTATTACATGAGCTGACACTTAATTCAAGCTTAATAAACTATATGGTAGTGTATTGTACTAGTTACTACTATAGAACTAGATCAAGTCACAGGCACATGACGTTCCAAGTATCAAGAGATCATAAGCCTTTGCTAAAAAGCTCATTTGATCATCTAGAGCTATAGGGTTCCCTAATGGTCTGGAACACTAAGCCTAAAGGTTCCCAGACGGGAAGCCAAGTTTAGATTAACCTCTAGTGGCTCCATACTTTGGGATCCTATGAGGTCACACACTTTGGGTCTTTATCGGACCATGTGGACTAGGCCTATATCGAAAATACAAGTTGAGAAATCAGTGAGAAGAATTATTAATTGATTGAATCAAATTAATAATCACCAGAAATAATGAAAGATAGGGAAAAGGTTGCATGAAGCGAGCAAGGGATTTTTCCCATTGCGAGTGGGTCCTAAACTAAACACGGGTTGTTCAAAGTGGGGGTCTACGTGGCTACCAGCCTCTACACACTAGCAGGCTACAAGCCACAAGCACTACCCAAGGTAGCGCTTGCACGGCCTACGCGCAAGACCACAAGCTGCTACTTGTGGCACAAGGCAAGCCTACTAGGGCTTGCCTTGTGGCAGCCGCGAGTTTACCCGCGAGTACCTATGCCTGCGCGGTTGACCCGCTATACATGGGATGGGATTTATCCCATCCCATGTAGAGTTTTAAGGGGAGTCTATCACTCCCCCTTTTCTTTATATATAGGCTTCAAAGCCTCTCATTAATTGTTACATATACATATACACACCAAAAATCTTTGAGCTTGTTTTCTCTCTGATTTCTACTCTCCTCTTCTTTTGTTGTGTGAGATCCTCCACGAGTTTCTCCAAACAAATTGAAGAGTTCTTTTAGAAGGCTCTAAGTTTGAGTGAGCCTTCGGTTTTGGTTTTCGGGTTGATTTATGAGTGGTCTAGCAACTGTTGTCAGTCGACGGGTTATCCTCTCCAAGGTTTTGGTCAGTGAAGATCCTAATGGATCAAGTTATAGAGGCTCTCCTAGTTTGGAAGCTTGTACCGTCGGAATTCCTCAAAGGTAACGTCGTTATCAAGCACACATCAACTGGTAATGCTTTAATCTTTAGATGCTAAATTTCCTTTACATGTTTTATAAACCTAAAAGCATCTATGGAACGTTTTAACTTAGATTATATCAATCATGGCATGCTTAGGAGATCCTCAAGTTAATTTTAAGTTTTTGAATTTCCACCTTACAACCTATGCATGTTCAATTATTGTCTTGATTAATGAACACTTATACACAACATTGCTCAAAGTATATTAAGACTTTTTATTCCTCAAGCACAAACTCAAACTTCAACCTCCCAATAACCAAATAATTACCGTTAAGAATTTAAGTCTGCTACATATAAATTAGTAGCAGAAGCCATTACTGATATTCTCTAATCAGTAACAATGAGACTAAACACATATATAAGGATTTAAGTCAATTATATGAGTACTTGTGTGTTAATTAATATTGACTTGAACACTTGCATCTACCATCTACCAAGTGAAAACACTTGCATCTAATTCAGTTTGATTCATCATACAATAGTAATTTGATGTGTTTTTATTGTTTGTTAGTTTGTTATAGTTTCTTTAACTATAAGGTATATCATTAAATGCACTTTGGACCTATTTAGTTATCTTAACTAATGACATTTAATGATAAGTATTGGATAATTTTATTTTGCGTAATTATTGAAACTAATTTGGGATTCAATAGGGCTTACTAGTCCTAAAAGTTTTATTAATGATTTAAGTATTTTATATGTCTTAAACAAGTATAACATATAAAATTATTAACAATATATAAAAATCACTTAGATTTAAACATATAACAAAACACAATCCTAGAACTATTTAATAAATGAACATGCATAAAACTTGTTATTAAAAAATATAAACAAACAAACAGACACATATTAATTATGCTAAACAAAGGACAATGATTTATATTGTCACTCACCATCAAATAATATATTAACGCTTGTAAATATTTTACGTTTTATTGGATATAAATTGTACACTAAGTATTACAATCCAAAAATTAATATAACATCAACTATGATGTTCATGATAATCATCATAGGTCAACTCATTAAATTTTGAGTCATTTCCTTTGATCCAACTTGGTGATACGAATCAAATTATTTAAAGGAACATGAATGTCCATTTATTACATAATTTGATCGTTCAAATAAATTGAAAATTAGATTTGTAAAATCATGTTTTACAAAGTAATAAAATTAATACACAAAAAACATAATGCACTTAGTATATTATATAAATATAATAAGTACACTTTTGATAACCGGTTTTCTCAAACTCCTCTTAGCTCTTTTCCACTGAATACAAACTCGGGATTACGTGAGGTTTGTATCATTATTGACCATCTACAACATATGTAAAAAGGTTAATGTTAATTAGTACATAAATAATTAACTTAAATATATTACCACAATATATTTATATAATTTTTACCACATAAATTAATGTTTTAATTATCACATAAATAATTAACAAAGTACATATTTTATCATATTTTATATTTTCACAAATACAAAATAATTTAATCATTAAATAAATGGTTTATCATATAAGTATATTATAAAACATAGTTAATTAAACTTATATAACACATTTAATTCAGTTAATAATCACACAAATAATTAAAAGACATTAATATATTACTAAAATATATTCAATCACATTATGCCTCATATTATATAATAATAAATTTGGATATTAATGGTATATTGTCAATTAATATGTTTATGTAACTAATACAAATGTGAAAAGAAAATAATTATCAAAATCAATATATGAAAAATTTTCAAATATTTTTCAATAAGTTTTATATTATTTTTTAACTAATTGAAAATATTTTAAAAATTCAGATACTAATTATCCATAATTTTTAAGCATTTATTAATACAAAAGAAATAGAAAAAATATTTTCTAAAACTCAAAAAATTTTGGAAAAATTACCATTAAATCCAAATAATATGAAATGGTGGGGTAGAAAAAATTTCAGAGCAAAAAGACATTGTTTAGAGTAACATAGAAAAACATTTTGAATCGTTTGATTAGTGACACGTGTCACATCCTGGAGAAGCCACACAAGCGAGCTCATGTACAACGCGTCACACGGGATCGATGGGCGTACCGGTACGACACTCCATGGGCAACCACTGGCGGTGCATGCATGCTACGCTTCACCATAAAGGCGGTTTTCAGCCGCTGAACGTTAGCATTTCAACTTGGTTTTTCGTTTCGAATCTGTTGGAGTTGTCTATTTTATGAGAAAAAATGAACAAAAATTATACGTTCACCCAAAACAACATGAAAAATAAGACATTTTTTTGGTAAAAATACGTAATTTCTTGCCAGAATCGAAATCAATATGATTATGATCATTTGTAATCACTAAGATTGCAGAAAAATGATAGAATTGGTTGGAACATCGATATGTACTGAAAAACGTTCCAAAAACACGATTTTCCCACTATTTTTCATATTTTGACGCGTAATTTATGAAGAACACGAAAATGAATTACAGAAATCAAATTTCTGAAATTCCAAAAAATGTAGAAACAATATATACATATAAAAATCATTGTATAAACAATCCGTTCATGATATCAATGAAGGAAATCAGAAATAGAAAACAAATTCGGATTCTAACCTTTTCCGTGCCTGAAGACCGAAAAATGCCACTTTGTAAAGCCGAATCGGAACTGTCCCGCGGTGCATTGGGAAACAATTATTGTCTACCACTTCTACAGCGATGAAGATCGATAATGATCAATTTGCGATGTTTTTGTGGTGAGATGAAAACTTGGGAGAGAGATAATGAATGGAAAATCAAAATATTAGAAAATGATCTTATGAAGGAAATTTAAATGAAATGAAAACTTGACAAATTACAATTAAGTCACTCGATTTTTAATTATTTGCAATTAATTTTTTAAAATTCTACAATTTTTCAGTATAGTATAAATAACTACCCGATTGACTCGCTCTCAGGCGGACCAGGTATTTCCAATAAGTTTGTTGAGGCGGTTACTTTGTTCAGGTTATATACTAAGCACTTTGTTGTAAAATCTCTTTTGATATCACACTTTTACTTTTTTTTATTTAGGGTTTTTAGTTTTTCTAAAACTTTGTGGTATTTCTTCTCTATACTTTTACTCGGTCACTTTCTGGCTACAACCATCAATGAAATTGCTCTATCTTAGTGAACGGCCCAGGTGGTAAATTCGATTGGAGGAAACTCTGCCTTAAAAATCTTGTTGTTATATACTTTCTGCAATCTTATTGTATGCAAATCTGGATTTATTTCATATAATATCTTTAATTAAATTTTAATCTCTGTATAAAAAGAGTCCCATCGACCTCATTCAACTTAAAATTTTACATGTCTCAAATTACTAAACCAAATGTCAATCATTCGTGTTTTCCTTTACTTATAACACACAAGGCTATTACATATTGAAACATCATATATTTCAAAGCTTTGCATGATTTATGTTGAATTTTTCTTCAAACACCCTGTTTCAATCCCATGTTGCATGCACATCTGCTTAAGCATCCATAAATTTTCCTACACAACATGAATAAAAGGCTTTATCCATGATTGATATATCTTAACCATATTTTAATTTTTGTCTTAACATAATTTTTGTTGAAGACATTTTAGAAATTAATATTTATTTGACTGCTAGCCATATTTGGGGAACAAAGTTTCAAATCCATTAATCCTAACCCGACTGAAGCCCGCATATTATTTATGCAATTTCGACTAGGATCTCCTGTATAAATAATAATTAATTACAACAAAAATAATATAAGTAATGAATAACAAATACGATTTAATTAATTCTAGACAAGCGGCATTCTCCAAATTCATAAGAATTTGATGTTTTTATGCATTTTTTTTGTTTATGATGTAATCATTTTTATCATAATATGTTTTTTGCTTGTAAAGTTCAACAAATTAATTGTAATAAATGCATATTTCGATGTAGACATCAATTGGAATGATAATGTGTGGCAGAGTATTGCATAGCATTGCAGAAGTGCATATTTATATAGAATATTGTCCTTTAGGAACCGTCAGGTGGTCGTGCCGGAGTGGTTATCGGGCATGACTAGAAATCATGTGGGCTTTGCCCGCGCAGGTTCGAATCCTGCCGACCACGAATTTTTTGTTTGTTTTCTCTTCTGATTTATTATCATTTTCTTTTGAAAAGTATAGTTTAAATTAATTATAGGTTTAAACTTTGAAACGCTATTACATATTATTATTTTCCTATCATATTTCTAATTTAAGGACAGCAACGTTAAGAAAAATTGTGTAATAATGGTGAAACCATTAATCATGTACTATTAATGCTATACAAACATTACTTGATAAAAACATAAGTACAAGGACAATTACAAAGCTTTTATCTGGATTGATGGATATTCGATATTGGAAAGAAAAACTTAAGGCGCCTATATCTTGCTTTTCCATCGAAATTTTTCGAAGCTCATGTAACTATTTGGACCGAAATTATAAGAGATAAAATATTTTTCTTTTTAACTCATATTATCATCAACATGTTTATAATAAATTTTCAACAATAATTTATCCTAATCTTCACTTATGATTAAACCAGATCACCAAATAATAAACAATTCTGTAATCAATGATTTATTAATATTAATTAGTTTCAAGTGGGATTTGGTACATAAATACATATTGCAAAGTGGGATTAAAATTCTCATAATTAAAGTACTAATGACTTTTCCATAAAAAAAAGTACTAATGACTTTACAGATGTAAACGAGTTGCTTGAGTTTAGCATCAATTAATACAACATGAACATAAGTATATTCCTTAATTTTATCATATATTCATTATAAATTAATTCACAGTATGTTATTGTTCATGCATTAGGGTATATTAAATGGTTTAGTTAATACAACTAAGCCTGCAATCCAAATATTGAGCACTACCCTAATTACTTTAAATAACGGCTAATTTTTTAAGATTACAGCACTGATATGAATGGATTTGAAGGATATCTTGGGAGATATTAATTTGATTGAATGATAATGCTAAACAAAGCTTAAAGTGGATTGTTTGAGTGGAAAAAGAAAAGCTTAAAGTGAAACATTCACGAACTTATCTTTCAAAAATGTAGACAAGAGCAATAATATGAGACAATTTGTATAAAGATAGTGTATACTGCACTGTTGTATATATAGATAAAAATGTATCATGTTTGTAATAAGATGGATATAGACAACGAGGCCACAACTTAAATGGTACCAACAAGAGGTTATTACTAAGCACGAGCCCTCATCATGCTCAGTAATTTGAGGACACTTGATAAGAGTGGTAATGTCATTTTACTATCATTCTCACCATGTATATATAAAAGTTTACCCAAGCAACCCTGACATTTCTTAGTATATTCTATTCTACTCTCCATTCTGATCATTTCATTTATCATAATTCTCTGACTTAAACATCAGAATAGCTACATTGATAGTCTGACTAGCTCCCCTAACCTATATTAATGTCTTGCATATCAACCTAGTTTTAATGCAGCGACAACACATTACATGTTGGTGAAAGAATAATAAACAATAATAAAGGGTGGCACGTAACATTTTTTTAAGAAATATGAACATTTTAATTTTTGAGGAAGCTGTGATTAGAATCCAAGACCCCACTTTGAGAGAATGTGTGATCACTAGACTAGAGCTTTACTAAAATAAATGGCACGATGAAAAAAAATTACGTAGATTTTGAGAACTAAATTAAAAATATTTCATTAAAATTATATATTACCTGTAATTGTGTTTACCAAATATTTTTTTTGAATCCAAAATAATAAATTACCTAAACACTTCTTACATTTGGAGCTTATATAACTCTAATTCATCGAAAGGAACCATATAATTAACACTTATTGCAGTTTCAAAAATTATATAACTTCTTAAACCACCTTCCCTCTCCATTTGATCTTAAAACAATTATATCTCACACACAGTCAATTTTTCGATATGAATCTTTAAAATATTTTTTATCTTTAAAATAAGATCCGGTCGATATATTTTTGACTAAAAAAAGTTCTGACAATTTTACCAAGTGGTCTGTGATATAAAAATGGTATGATGCACTTATACCGTACCACAAACTGCTGCAATATTGTGGGTAATAGTTTATGGTATAACACATTATACTAAGTATAAATGTGGTATAATGCGGTTATGTAATTGAAAAAATATTTGAATAAGTTTATGGTATACACATACCATTGCATACAAAAATTACTCTGAAATTTTTATATTTAAATTTTTAGGTTGATTTATTTAATATAAAGCAGGACTCATTTTAGTCATATTTGAAGTCCAATAAACTAAAACATAAAAGTCCAAAACAAATTATGAAATGGTATTAGTTATTGTTATAGCTATATAAAAAACAGCTAATAAAGTACGTGGCGAAGATTAGTAAGGCTCATCTTGAACATAAATCAAGAAGGCGATGGTCAAGGGTCAGCGATCAATAAGCGCACAAAATGTTGTATTATTTCCATGTGTATACATGAAAGTTTTTTTAAAAAAACTTTTAGAATTCATGAACTGTGAAATTATTGACTTAAACTAAAAACGTTAATTAATATATTTTATATAATATTTATTTGCATTTCAATTTTACGATGAAAATCAGTGTTTTAAAAAGCGCTAGACCCTAGTCGGGTGGTCGAAGATGAAACGGGGCCTAGACGGGGATTAATCGGGGCCTAGGTGGATTATAATTTTCTCGGTGGCGGCAACAAATCTGCCGTTTCAGTCGTTTTATTTAACCCAGCAAGCCAGGAAGAAGATGAACAGAGTATTGTGCGTGGACTGAGCCTATAACAGTGTGACCCACCCACTAATGGCTTTTAATAAGGGCTCCCAGAACGTTGTCGTATTTGCCCACATTCAGTTGAACGTTGTCGGATAAATTTTTTTTTAATGGATCACTGAGTTATATATGAGAATGATTTGATTTGATAATACTAATTATATTGTGTTTGTATTTTCATTTCATCAACAAAATAACTTTTATTTGTTAGATTGGTTTTGTTTATCGGTTAGAATTTATCGTCGTGGGCTAACGGTTGCCGGTCGGAGTGTCACACCCTATTTTAGGTTATGGCACCAAAATTGACGACTAGAGATCGATCCATAACTCCTTCAAATCTCCTTTCTATTAAAACACGTATTAAGATTCAAAATCTTCACTTCTAAGTAATAAGAGGTTCTTATGTGATTGAGTCGAACCCAAATAAAATCGTGATAAAGTTCAATCTAGAGGCCCATACTATCAATATACAATATTATATACTCAAAACAAAATTAAAAGATTCTTTTGTTTTAGAAAAACGACATTTAGAAGGAGAAGAAGGAGACCAATAAGGTTGGAACTAGGGATGGTAATGAGTCGGATCCCGACCGGGTCCAGATCCTGACCAGGTCCAGCTTGGACCCGGTCCGGATCCGTTTGAATATATTGGATCTGGATCCGACCCGGATCCTTTGGATTCATAATTTTAGGATCCAAATCCAGATCCAACGGATCCGGGTCCATAAACGGGTCCAAAACAAGTTCATATAATTAACATCAAATTCTTAGTTTCAGCTTCCATACTTGTACATTTCACCTTATTTTAAATAGTTTACATGCTCATTTGATTATGTTCATGCAATTGGATTTACGTGGATCTCAAACAATATTAATTATCCAATAATTTCGAGGTAAATAATAAATAAAAAAGTACAACTAATCTTTAATTACGGATCCGGGTTTCATTCTAAAATTCGGACCCGGATCCGTATCTGTTTTCTTGGACCCGGATCCGACGGATCTATAAAATTAAGATTCAGATCCTAAAAAAGGGATATGGGTCCAGGATCCGTTACCATCCCTAGTTGGAACACTTTAATCAACTCCAACTAAAGCCTCGAAATTAAAAGGAACTTAAAACATTAATAAAAGGATACCAATCCTCACAACTTAAATGCAACTTGAGCATCCAAATCCTTAGTGAATCTAAATATTATTTGGACGAACTGATTGCAAGTACTACGAACAAGTTGGATCTGCTCTCACAAATATAACTTTAATTGCTTGAAAGCTCTGTGAATTGTTATGTTTCATGGAAGCTTTTCGTACTATTTAAAAGCGTATACAAATTTATCAAAACTTCACTCATAATTTTTTACTATATTTTACACTTGCACGTACCAATAAATTATATATGTTGTTATTGTTGGAGATATTACGGTTATGTCACGTCAGAATTAATAAAAAAAACATGAGTGATATTTAAATGATGTAGATTGGACCTTAACATAAATATTATTTAAAATTTTGACCCGTCCTGATATAAATTTAAAAATTGTACTTTAAAATTGCTACCAATATAACGTAATTTAAATGATTTTCTAGTTTATTTAAAATTTTATTGTTTTTGATTTGGCTGAAGATCGATTCTTTTGCAATAATAATAACCATTGAAAAAGGAGCATATAATTACGCGAAGAATTCCTTAGTGTCGAGTTTCATTGTTTGGTTGTTTAAGTTTGACCCGCTGTACTAACTTACAAAAATTACATTTGTACATTGAGCAAGAACTAATTAGCTATAACAATAACTTTTGTTTAACTTATGTTGTGATCATATGTTAATTACTTTTAATAATTTCTCAAAGGCAACAATGTGTTTCTTCACTTTCTTGAAAATTGTTTTATAGGCTGGAACCCTATTAGTATTGGCAAGCTGGAATTGGACAAAGTGGCAAATTATTATTTAAATACGTGCCAAATAGCAATCGAAAGAGATTAGGCTGGAGTAGAAGATCCTATATGAAAGTGGCTGTCGTTCTTTTGTTATTTCTAAGTCAAATAGGCAATAAATATTATATATTAAGATGAAACATATATTTACTTTTTTTTTATAATCATATGTTAATTAACTCTATGGGATTCTTAAAAAAACAAAAAAATTAATTCCACGGGAAAAGACTCAAGTTCGATTTTCAAACTGTCATTTAATTTATAAAATCAAATTCAATTTATAAATATATCAGTCACAGTTGAGGTTGAATCTCCTCCATATTTTTAGTCCATATCGTCATGTAGTCATTTGATTAGGTAGTGCTCAAATATTAGATCTTGTTATTCCAAACACCTTGCACGTGAATGTCCTTTGGATTTGAAATCGGTATAACACATGTCGATTCTTTTATCTATTGAAATTTAATTCAACAAATGGAACTTCTAGCATTCGAACCATCTCGTACCACATCATCGAAATCATTTGATCCAATAATTTAAGTAGACAGGCAAAACTCATTTATAAATCTTATGTTATTCCAACCATTTGACCCATTAGTTTAAACTAATATGCAAGAATCATAATTATCTTATTTTATTCATGACATGCGTGGGTTGCCAACACGGTTATTGTTAGAATTTCAGTGAGTGATGCAATATTTACGGCTTTGAGGTTTTTGTTTGATATAACACTGTGCTGGAGATACCCATGTTCCTTAATATTAATTTATAAAAAAGAACTGTACCATTTATAGAATTAGTGGAAATTGGCAGGGCATTACATAAAATGGATCAGGAGAAGAAAAACTGGACCCATTATCTGTATTATTATAGTTATAATAGAAAATTTGAACGTTTTATAATAATTGAAACATAAGTGGAAACATTTGTCCATGTTGAGTGTTGCCCTAATGTGTATGTCGGTCGGTACCATTAATCTCACTGCTTGTCTGTCAAATTGTGCATAGATCTCACAAGACTGATTATGGGAGGAAATTCATCCCATATCTGTACAAATAGTGTGCACTTATTCAAATTTTGAATATCAAGTCTATTCCATGAGATATACTCTAAAAAAAGTCAACCTTTAAGACCCTACAACTTCTCTCTATCCTTTGTTTTTCGTATTATTAATCATAACATGCACATAACATTTGACGAGTTTCTATTACATGGCTATTCTTTTTTTATACCTTATGCATATGGACCCTAGAGCATGGAGCTATATGATTGTTGAAACAGTAAAGTGTTTGCAGTTTTAAAGTGCATATTGCACTCCAATACCTGAGCTAGTGAGTCATTGTGGAAAGGAAAGTGGACAAAATAGGTAATAACTTGTAAGAGCATGTTTGGAATGGTTTTTCGACCACGCAAAGTTTTAAGTCATGTTCTCTTGAACTACTTAGTGTAAATGTATGACTTTGTGGAGCTCACTACACTGAATTGAATTGATCATAAGTACATGCAAGAGAACATGATATTCATCATTTAAGTTTGAAGTGTTTATATAGACATAAGAGGGCTTTTTTTCAATTTTTATAAATTGTGGGGATCAAACTGACGAACCCATTGTTTAATACTATTTATTTGAAAACTTTTTTTAAAGATTGGTGTATTTGACATAAATTTTTAGAACATGTTAGTATTTTTGGTAAGAAGAACATGCTAGTTATTTTGTATAGTTTTAAAGCATTATGTTTTTATGGCTTATCAAGGTATTTGGTATATATGTTGCGGCTTTGCGGAATATTCTCTTATTTTGCCACAAATTTCTTTCAGAAATATGAATTTTTTGAAGTGGTAGTATGCATGATTTCCCACATTTACTTTGAGAGGTAAACCAATTGAGATACACCCAATTGATTTATTCACATCTTTAGTTTATATGATTGTTGAGTAAATGTAATAAGCAAAAAATATTTGAAACTACTAAAAATGGCATCGATACCAAAAGGGAACCCATGTCATACTCCGAAATTGGTTGTGGCGTTTGTTCTTGAAGGAACCTATACTAGAGAAAAAAAATCGTTTGTTCTTGGAGGAACGAACTTATACTAGAGAACAAGAATTTCCTATCCCAAATTGAGTGTCCCTAAAAGTGTTCCCTACTCAAATCTTGACATACGTAAGTTTTTTTAATTATATTTTCTTTTCATTTTCCCACTCCCACTATTTATTTTCTCCTTGCTATTTGTCATACCCATGTAAACAATTAATTAGGAGACAAAGCCAGGGACACCCATTCCGGGACATGAGATTTTTTTCCCTATACCAGCGTTGTGGCATTGGTTGAAGAATGCGCTATTGGCCTCGGTTTACTGCAGAATCGATTCCAACTTTTTGCCACAAATGCATTGATTCCCATGTGAACCGATGCCGAGAGAGTGCAATGCATCGGGTTAAGTGATGGGCTATGACATGGACCACAACTACATGTGTTGAAGGATGAAACCAATGCCAATGTGCGTTACTGGCTTTGATTCTATCGCAGCTTTCAGGCATCACATGACATCAGTTGCTTTGTAATCGAATCCAAAAGCGCACAATGGCATCAAACCCGTTATAATCGATTCCAAACGCACACAATGTCATATTGTCATGTGCAAGCCAGGCTATGAAATATATTATAGCTTAAGAACTAATGCCGTAACCCATTTTCAACTGGTGGTATTCACTCGCTCATATTATCTCCATCATGTTTTTGTAATCACTGGCATGCACCACATTTCGATGTCGCCTTTTCATTTCTTTTAGTATCATCAGGGCCGTGCAATGGGTTGGACAGCTTAGGACATATAGAGGGAACATGCATTTTTTCTAATGTTTAGGAACAAGAAGAAAAGAGCGAGGATAGCGTGCATACCTTAATGAACCCCCGCTTACATAGTGTCCCGAAAGGACGCACTCAAGACAGAACATTATAGGAGGACGTGCTTAAAAATTACTGCATTATTTTATGGTTTAAATTCTTAGTCATTAATAGGAAATGTCAATCTATAGTTGGGATGCCCGCTCATGAGAGTTTTCCAATCTATACTTTTATTGAAGATTACATTAATCCAATCTATACTTTTATTGAAGAAAAAATTAATCAAGTTTATTTCAATTGTTAAGTCTCTTTGTAAAATTAAAAAAATAAATAATAATGATACCTTTTTTATATATATTTCCATATAAAGTATGTCTCAAATAAATAAAGTACAAGTTCTTCCTTATCTAGAGGTTACATGTTATAGTTCATATTCGGATGGGTTGTAATGGAGATTTTTCTTTATTATTATTGTAAGTTCAATGAGATAATTTCTTTTAAACTAATAATAATGATAATAACTGTTTTGTAGCTACTATGTCAACCATATAAAAAGTTAAAATAATAAATAAATAGTTATTTAAAGTTACAACTAGATTTTAACTATTTTGTTGCAAAAAAGCAATACTATAAAATTTTTATTTTTCGTGACTATAAAATTCATGTTATCATTAATACTTAGTTAGTACCCTTTAAGTCTTTTGTGTGCACTCAGGGACCGGTGGTGACATTTTAGGGATCATAGAAGAAATAAGAAATAAGGGTCCATTTGGTTAAAAAAATTTTACAGTCCTCAAATTTTTTTTATTTTAAATTATAAATTTAATTCATTTCGATTGAATAAATTCAAAAAATTATTTAAAACATCTACATACATATAAACATAATAAAATAATTGAACTCCCTTTTGATTGTGAGTTCTAAACCGTCCTACTCCTAACCTATGCTTAAGACCAACTCTAGTTGCCTGTAAAATTAATCTAATTGGAATGTAGAGTCTACCATCTTCTATAAAGAAATAATTAACTCAAAACTAAATTAAGTAATATTCAATGATAAATTCAAGTCAAAGTATTGAAAGGAGAGTTGAAATTTGTAGAACATAATATAGAAATATCTAAAGTGTTAGTTACTATACCAGCTTAGAGTTGTAAAGTGAAACATATACACGGCTTTCTTATAGAGGAATACAAATATTACCTTCCAAATTAGGTTATATCCAAATGCCATATGATTGTATAAAGATTTGCAGATTACAATATGAACCGGCCTCCAATGTATGGTTACTATCAACATTCCAAACTTTTTTTTTTTTTTTTTTAAAAAAATGGCTCTTTTCTACTTTTCCATGAAAATTGACAATTGAAGAGCATGAAACACGTGCCACACGAATTAAATATAGCAAAATGCTTATAAAATGATATTCTACACAAAAAAAAAAAAAAGCCAAATGAATACCATGTCCCTATCTATCAATTTACCCATGAAATTTTAAAAGTTTCAAATTTAATAACCCGCTGAACTTGTAAAAAGTGCGTCAAAGTGCGTCAATTTGTCATTCAATGTTACTCAAAGATTCATTTTCCTCTCTTTAATTAAAAGACAACATGTGACATTAAAAGGATAAATTGATATACTTTTTGCAAGTTCAAGGAGTTATTTAAACTTTTGAAAATTCAAGAGGTAAATAGGTGTTAGGTACAAGTTTACAGGGTTCTCAATATATTTAGCCAAAAAAAACAATTTTTGTTCTTGGATTCAACTCTACCAAAATGGGTATTAATTTACTAAACTAAGTGAATTAAACAAATGAACCAATGAACACTCCTAACTCCGCATAGTTTATTATCTTGCATTCGTCTATTTTTCATACGAAATGAAGCTTTAAAGTCAAGAAAAGAGAAAAACATCACAACTTGGATGGCACTATGATAAAAAAAATTTGAATTTGAATGCGGTATTAAGATTGAATCATGATATGTTAGGTATTAATATAATTTCCGCAACTTTGACAAAATTTTGAAAAATAATGACAATGAATGGGAGATACAGAATTGTAAACGGAATTGGGGATTTCAATAGAACAGTTACCAGTGAATGAATTTATAAAGGTAAAAACTATAAAAATGTCTAGTTTAGTACTTATGGAAAAATTATTTACATTTAAGACTTAATATTTGCAATTAAACTCTCGTACTTATTTATTCTCCAATTAAATCCAAGTACTCAAATTGGATCGAATCACTTAACTCAATTGACCTGGTCATGAGTGGACTGGTTGTTTTCAATAGATCCTAAGTGACTCGAAAGCTTAAATATTTTGATCAATAAAATTCGATCAGAAGGGGACATAGACCTTACAACGTACGATTGGATGATCTTGTGTGTCAAGCGTATTACACAAAGGACAAACAGCAATTTCAAAACAATTAATTCACAAGTTAGACAAAAAGAATTTAGTAGGCAATCTTTGTTACCATCTAATTATATGAACCTTAATTTTTGGTACAGCAGGAGACTTGCGCAAAACTAAATATTGTGCAGTCCGTTTTCAAGGACGACCGCTCAAGGTCCATAGCAGAATATGGTTGAAAATAAATTATCATTATTATTTTATTTTTGTGGTATAAACATATGTTTACTAAGTCTAGATTCATTGATATATGCCGAAAAAAGTTGAGTTTAAAAGGACACGTTGATTAAGGACACGTTGTTGTACGTGTTGGTTAAAAAGCTGAACTAAATCCTTAGTTGAATATCCAACCGATAGTTGTCCCGTAAAAATCGATCGATTCTCCCTGAAAATTAGTGGCCAATAGCAGCAATTTTAGCTCCTAAAAGTCCACTAGTTCATTTCTTCAAAGCCTTCTACACCACTAGAACAGATAAAAGTAAAGAAAACTTATGATCTTCAGGCTGTCGAACATTCTTATGCTTTAATATCACGCATAGAATTCATGGACCTCAAGAATGTTAAACTTGATAACCAACTAATGAGTATTTAAGCGAGGTTAATACATTTTTAAGGTATTATCTACACTACTCATATAAAATTCAACAATCTTTTTTAAGATCTCAACAACAAATTCATTTTTTGGAACTCGGGCTTAGTGCGATCTATGTGCGCATGTAGAGCACAATACTATTCAGATTTTACAATAAATCAGGAAATTTGGAAGTTTTTGAGAATATAAGTAGAAACAAAAGGAATGAAATGAAAAAATGATACGATTTGTTCTTAAAGTTTGTATTGTTTTGAGAGGTTATAAAACTGGGATTATGAATGATGTTTGAAAATGAAAAAAGTGAGTAGTCAGTTTCATAAAAAAAAACAACTTAAAAATGAACAAAAATTATTCTCTGGTATGTTCAGTATAATCGCATAAAGAGGCGTGAGAGCCATAACTTTAGGAAGAAAGAGTGGGGTATCAAAAGCACTAAAATAAGAAAGCTATGGCTATGCCATTGTGGTTCTGAACCCTTCACTACCACAAATTTATTGATAATCATCAAATTAGTGGTCTTGGTGTTGCGACTTCGGATATGTATTCTCTATTTTTTTTCCCGTCTTTTCTTTTTGGGTGAATTGGTTGTTTGGTTTCGCCATTAGGCGAAATGTGTGTAAATGATTTAGCACTAAATTATCGAAATGAACTAAATTGAATTATTAAATTTGTTTGGCTAGGTTTGTTATTTTCCGATAATTTTTTCCCTTTGGTTTGTTCAATTGTTGAAAATTTTATGATAATCGAACAAAACTGATAGCAGACAATCATGCATTAATGTGCTTAATTTATATGAGAAAAATTCAACTTTTTTAAAGATCTTCATGATTTCAGGTTTTTACTATCTTCGGGAAGATCTTCTAAGCAAAATAGAAGGACTCGGTTTTTAGAAGGAAAATGAGAGCAAAAAGAAGTGAAAAGTTTTGTAGAAATTCATGCCTAGCAAGTGGAAAACTTATTTGACGTGTTCCATTGCAATTGGATAAAAATGTTTTTTTGTTAATTACAAAAAAAGTACACTTCTAAAATATTTTTATGGAAATGAATGCAAGTTAGCAAGTTATCATTTGTTTAATATTATTATGTATAAATATTAGATATTTAATACTACTTGGTATTCACTAATATGCCATTAGCTTATCATGGAAGCCACTTAATTGACATTAGTTATTAGAGCAAAAAGAGTTTTTAAAATTTTAATTATTTCTCTTTCCTTTGAGCTATATAAAGCTCACTTCTTCTTTTTCTTTTTCTAGTTGCTCCCCATTTGGGGAAGCCCTTTTTTCCTCTCTTTTGTAACTCTCTATTAACTCTCTATTACATTAATAAAGTTTCTTTTTATCGCTATATTATTATTATTATTATTATTATTATTATTATTACGTGTTATTAAGTTCCAGCAAGCAAGATCTTGCTTAAATAGACAGTTTCAGAGACCTTCTACAATAATGTATGTGTGTACTTAAATTTATTTCATTGATTGTATGTATGGATGCTTAATCTCATGTAAATGACAGTCGTTGTTATTATATAGTTATATGTATCATGGACATAAAGGAGAAGTAGTTATAACTGAGACCACAAACACACACATGCATGTCTTGAGATTGAGGGGGTGAAAATCCTTCTACATAGAGGAGATAGGGGTGAATGCTAAGGATTTTAACTTGTTTAAATGCTCAACTAATCTTAATGTAATGTTATTTAATCTATCAAGGACTGAGAGGAGAAGTAGGTTAACTAATGTTAGAAAAGACAACTTAGTGACTTAAGGTTGAGAGACCTTGGATATATGCTCTTAATCATGTTATCTTATGTTGCTTGGAAAAGGACCTTTATTGTCATATGGGTGAATCAAGCTTGTGTTTTTATTTTTATGTTTCAATCTTTAGGTAGATTGATTTATCTCAACCAATCAATTGTAAATATAAAGACCTTCTCTAAGCTAATCTATCAGGAAAACCTCTTACACTTTATGCTTGCTCCCCATGGAATATGACACTTTACCTTGCCCTTACAACAAACTGAACTTAGTGCACTTGCTACGTGATACTTTTTGGGCGTGACAAGTTTTTGGCACCTTTGTTGGGGAGCAACACTAAAGAGTTTGTTTCTTTAAATGTAGATTGGTGATTTTTATCTCATGTGTTCATCAGGTCTCAAACGAACCGATATTAGGCGAATCCTTCCTACCATGTGACATAGAATGGTTATCCTCGTCATTATCACTTGAAGAACTTTTTGGTGATGCACCACGAGAAAAACTCATTGGAGGCCAATACCTCATATCTATTTGAGTCCCACTATACGAGATGTTATGCGGCAAGATCTGAGGAAGGAGGATAATCCGTTTGGGATAAAGGTCTTCATGGTGCCTGCCCTCACTTCACGCACCAAGTGAAGTAACTTTGGGGATGTCTATATGTATGTATTGTGTGTGTATGTATCTCAATAGTGAACGACAACATTCAAGCCTACCCTCATCTTTCTGTTTAACAAGATCTTTACTTTCCTTGGTTGTTTTTCATTCTTAAATGCTTTAGGGATAAAGCATAAGATAAGTGTGGGGGAAGGGATGAAGATTTTAAATTCTTGATTGAAGAACACTACTAATAACTTTCACATTATATTATGCATGATTTGTTAAAAAAAATTGGTTAAAATTTCAATTTTTTGCTTGAAGATCTTCCCAACTTGAACTTGTGAGTTAGATTGTATGATACTATGTAGATTTTGATTGACTACTATGCTAAATAACAACCTTGTCAGTATGAATTTACTGGAGTTCTTTAGCCAAACGCAAAGTTGCAAATTGCAATGTTAGGTTTCTAAGAGTTTTGAATAAGATTGATTATTTTTAACTTGTTAAGCATGTAAAGTTTGAAATTTTTTAACTTTTTCTTCATATGAGTAGCTAGATTAAACCCTCTTTTGGTAAGAAATCGAGCTTTAAATCTATTTTAAAAAATGCTTTTTATTTTCTCACCGAGTGAATAAGAACTTACTGTTTTAGCTAAAACTTGCTATGGGAGGGACATGAAATGCTATTTTATGTTAGTCTTATCTAGACCGTAGTTGAAATATTGTGTTAGAATATGGAGGCAATTAGGTTTTACCTCACTAGCCAAATAGCCAACCCTTACCTTAACCCCTAGTTAGCCCATTTGAGCCTGAAGCCCTTCTTTTTATTACACACATAGCTAGGCCTTTACCTTCACTTTGATTTCTTACAAAAATCTAGAATTTTTGACAAAAGTGAGCATAAAGGAAATTAAACGTAGTAGAGGAATAAAAATTTGAAGTTAGTGTGAAAAGATCTTCTTAATTTTAAATCAAATTCAATTGTGTGAACAAGATCTTCATTAAGTGGAAATAATTTACATCAAAGAGTTAATCAATTTAGATCCAACCTTCACAATTAAAAGGAAAAAAAAGAAGAAAAATAGAATAAAAGTCAAAATTCAAGGTTGTACGCTTCAAATAAACTCTTCATAATAACAAATTTAAAGCCCCAAGGAGCTTATCTACACATGAAGACCTTTATGAATCAAATGAAACCTGCTCAAATAAAGTAAAGTTAATTGTTAAAGTTCTTTAACCAAAAATCCCTTTTCACTACCTAACTAAACCCTAGCCAAGTTACAATCCTTATAGAACTCTTCATGACACTAGCCCTTTCACACATGCATGGTGGAGAGTTGACCGAATGAAAGCATGTAGTCTAAAATTTTCTTGTTTTTGTTGAATGAGGGAATTTTTTTTTAAAATCAGCGTAAACATCGAATTCGAGTTCAAGTGACATCATGCGAGGCTTTCTAATATGTGCTACTTGTTTGAAGTAAATGTTTTAAATTTCTTTAAGTTGCATGCTTTCTCATGGTTTTTAATGATCACTTTGTTTAAGGTCTCTTTATCCTAATAGCGACTTCTGAACTTACTCTTGATTTTTGAAATTTCTAGTTTATTTATGTTCATTTGTGCTTGTTATTTTGCAAGTGTTTTTCTTTTAATCTGTTAGTAAATTACTTAAAGGAAAGAAATGTTCAAGTGTGGCGGTATTTGATGATTGGAAAATAATAGCAGAGAAACATGCATTAATGTGCTTAATTTATATGAGAAAAGTTTAGTTTTTTTTAAAGATTTTCATGATTTTAGGTTTGTGCCACCTTCAAAAAATTCTTCTTAGTGGAATAGAAGGACTCGACTTTTAGAGGGAATATGAGAGAAAAAAGAAATGAAAGGTTAAGTAGAAATTCGACCTAGCAAGTGGAAGACTGATGTGACATGTTCCATAGAAATTGAAAATTATGCTTTTTGTTAATTACAAAAACTGTCATTTTTCGAAGCCTTTTTTATGCAAATGGATGTAAGTTGGCAAGTTATCACTTGTTTAATATTATTTTGTATAAATATCTAGATATTTAACACTTTTTGGTAATCACTAATATGTCATTAACTTATCATAGAAGCCACTTAGTTGGTATTGGTTAATATTTTATTAGTTAGTGGATGAAATATCTAGATATCTAGTAGGTTTTTAATATTTTTATATTTCTCTTTCCTTTAAGCAATATAAGCTCACTTCTTCTTCTTTTTAGTTGCTCCCCATTTGGGGAAGTCATTCCTTCCTCTATTCTGTAACTCTTTATTCCATTTATGAAGTTTCCTTTTAATTTCTTTATTATTATTATTATTATTATTATTATTATTATTATTAAGTTCCAGCAAGCAAGATCTCGTTCGAACATATAGTTTTAGAGACCTTCTATTGTAATGTATGTGTTTACTTAAATCTAGTTTGTTGATTATGTGTATGGATGCTTAATCTCATGTAAATTACGATCACATTAGGCTTAGCGAATAAGTATATTCGAGAACACAAATACACACACATGCATGCCTTGAGATTGAGGGGGCGAACAACCTTCTATCGAGAGGAGATAGGAGTGCATGCCAAGGGTTTAACTTGTTTAAATGCTCAACAAATCTTAATGTAATGTTATTTAATCCATCACAGATCGAGAAGAGAAATAGTTAAAGTAATGTTAGAAACCAAGTTAACTCAAAAGGCAACTTAAGGACTTAAGGTTGAGAGACCTTAGATCTATGCTCTTAATTAAGTTATCTTATTTTGCTCCGGAAGAAGACCTTTATTGTCATATGGGTTAATTAAGCTTGTGTCTTTTTCAATGTTTCAATCTTTAGGTAGTTTAGTTTATCTCAATCAATGAATTGAAATATAAAGACCTTCTAGGAGCCAATCTACTATGAACACCTCTTACTCTTTATGTTTGTTCCCCATAGAATATGACACTTGGCCTTACCTTTAGTACAAACTAACCCTAGTGCACTTAGTAGGTGATATCTTTTAGCATGATAATTGCAATCAAATTTTAAGGTTTGAACTTAAATTTTGTTTTGGCTTTTGGCTACGAAATGTGAAATGTTAGTCCGAATTAGATTTTGTAGGGAAATAATTATTGGAAAGTTACAAGTCATTTTGGTCAGGTTATTCAGTTTCACTTATTTTATTGTTTGATTTGGTAAAAAAAATTTGATTGTTCTTAGGAGTTCGGTTTATTAATTCGGTTTGGCTTAGTTAGATTCTGTTTTTACCAAACACACTGAGCATTTTTAGAGAAGTATCATATTCCTATTGGATTAGAGAAATTTCATTTAAGTATAGTATTTATCGTTTAAAAAAATATGTAATAACTACTTTTATTTTGGTAACTCTTCTTATAATTATATAATCCTAATTATTATTTTTTATAAATATGGTTCTTCGTTCTTCTTTTCATAAATATGGATATTAAAGAGGTTAGGTTTCAAACATTAGACCTCTCACCTCAACCTTGAGAGGTGTACCAATTGAGTTACATAAAATTGGTTCTTCGTCCTTGTGAATACGTGATTTTCATCGTTTCACAAAATAATGATGAAGTCCGGGGGGGGGGGGGGAGGATTTACATTAGTAAGAATACAAGTTTGAGATTATTCAAGCTATCGAAAATGGGCCAAAAGGCACAAAAGGATAAAACAACACACACTTAGGCTAGTGTGCAATGTCCACTTTCACGAGTTTCCCCTATGCCAATGGCGCCGACAGCCACAAGCAGCACTGGCACCCCTCCAGGGGGGTGTCAACGCCCTAGGAGGCGCCATAGCCCGTTCGTATCAATTTTGATAAATATTGAAATTGTCAAACTCCACTAACCTACGAACTTGGCCACTCTCAAGCCAAGATGTGGATGGTTTTCAGTCCAATTTTTACCTATGAAACCCTCCTAAACTCTCTAATACAACACACATTGAATGCACATTCAAATTACTTCTCTCTAATAGGAAAAACACATTGCGAATTCTTTTGTTCTAAGCCTTCGAAGCTTGAAAATCGTTTTGAAGGAAGCTCTGGCGGTGTAGTCAAGCCCTTTCAAGGTGGATTTTTGTCGTAAAAGTAAGCACCTGAGTTCCCAACTTCTAATTTCAATTCAATTTCATATCATTATGCTTTTATTTTGCAAAATATGAGTTTTGAAAGAGGGAGGCTCATCGAGGAATGTGGTCTCACCAAAAAATGAGAGCCTTACCAAGGAGGGGGTGCCCTATTTACACTAAAGGGAGCCTTACTAGTAAATAGGAGCCTTCCTGACCAATAGGGAGCCTCTATAAAGTTTTCTCAAGAACACAACCTCTTTTTATCAATTCTATCCAATTCTAACATTGTTTTGATGTTCCTGGAACCTTAGCTATTAAATATTATCATCAAACACATCTTTTATGATGATGAGATAATCAAAAGCACTCTTTTCCAAAAACATACTCGAAATGGGTTCTTTCAAATCCTATTCCATTCCAAAATCATTTATTTTCAAACTAATGTTCTTTTGCAGAATCATCAAGATCTCGAGGCATGTGACTAGTGTTTGTATCTCTAAACTTAATCTCTATCAATTTTTAATTTCATATCATCATTATGTAAATAAAACACACCTAAAATACCTAAGTATTATTCATGTTGCAAATAAGAAAACTTATTTTCTTTAATTTAATCAATTGAAAAGTACGTAAGCCGTACTGACACGAATCTCTAAATTTTTTTCAGATAAGTTAATCCAGGTAGAGACTCTATTTTTGAATAATATTACCTAGAATTTACTTTTTTGAAACACAAGTTTTAATAAATGATATATTATTCAATATATCATCGAAGTAGAGATTTTATCGAAGGAGGGATTTTATATCATCATATGATGTTCTCTGTTGATTTTGGATCTTTAATCTCGTGTCTAGTATTACTAAGGATTGGGCTTTGGTAGGGAAACCTCCCTAACCCGAGATGATTCATTGGTGAATGGATTCAGAACATTCGCTAGAATGTGGCATTTTGATCTATTTTTCTAAATCAAGTCACACTCTTGTATTCCATTCAAGATTAATATTTTCAAACTAATTTTCAACCTCACAAAAAAGGGGGCTTCTAGTGAGTTCACTACACACGCTCCCACTTCCTACCTTCTCCCAAAATCTTGCCCGCTCATAGTGAAAATCTACTGGGGATTTTAATATTTTTTATATTAAATGCCTTGCTTTAATACAACCTTGTTTTATTGAAAATATTATTTTATGGATATTGAAATTCTTGGTTAAATTAAACTCATGGTTCTTATTTGTAACATAATATTCATTGCATGCATCTAGATTAGTTACCCTAGGACTAGTTCTAGGATGCCCGATTTTTCAACCAAGGGAAACTCGTGAAAGTGGCCATTACAACCTCCTAGAAGCCTGGACATATAGCAGCTAGAACACTCATTGCCATACCGCATGTACCTCCCTCGTTCACACCTATTTGGGGAGAGAGTTGGTGTGTATCATAATACAATGAGAGTCATCTAACTCAACAATCCTTTTTACTAAAGCACCTCATGTAGTAAATCTTAACAACTATCCATAGGGTATCGAAACTAATACAAACACATACAATATAGTTTCTTAATTTATCATCAACTGGTCATTTACAAGTTATGATAAAGTAACCCCCGACGGAAGAGAGTACAATCCCGCATGCATCATAAATGTCGAAGGGAAGACTCTTACGTGTTTACTTTCTACAAGTATAGTAGAGTGTAGGCATAGAGTACATCACACTCTCCTTACTCTAGTACGCGCATCCTCAAACCATAGGGATGTGACGTTTCTCCAAATCTCACACATGAACAATCCATGTTACCATGCTATGCCTTGATACTTTTACCATGCTATGCCATGCAATGCCATGATACTTTCTCCATGCTATACCATGATACTCAATTCTATTCTATGTCATGATACTTTCACCATGCTATGTTGTTTGACATGAAAAATTCCATGATATGCTCCATACTTAATTATATAGTTTACGTATGAAGCCATGTAATTGTTTCCATGTGATTCTCACATGTAATACCATGTTATCCTTTATATAGTTTATGTAGGATGCCATGCATAGTCATGCAATTATTTCTATATGAATCTCACATGCAATGTCATGTTATCTACACATAAATTTACATAGGATTCCATACAAAGTCATGCAATTATTTTCTACGTAAAATCTCACATGAAATTCCATGTTCTGTACTACATAAGTTACTTAGGATGCCATGCAAAGTCATGCAATTGTTTCTACGTGAATCTCACATGCAATCCCATGTTCTCTACTACATAATCAACATAGGATGCAATGTAAAGCTTGCAATTGTTTTTACATGAATCTACATGCAATGCCATGTATTTCTATTACATAGTTTATAAAGAATACCATGCAAAGTCATGTAATTATTTTAATGTAAATTTTACATGCAATGCCATGTCCTCCTTTACATTCTTTAAGTAGCATGCCACACAAAGTCATGCAATTTTTTATATGAGAATTTCACATGCGATACCGTGTTTCAATTATATAGTTTGCATAAAATTATATGCAAAGTCGTGCAATTGTTTCTATGTGAATTTCACATGCCATATCAGTCCTCCTTTACATAATTTGCGTAAGTTGCTAAGCAAAGTCATGCAACTTTTTCTACGTGAATTTTACATGCAATGACATGTCCTTATTTACGTAGTTTACATACAATGCAATGTAAATTCATGCAATTGTTTCTACATGAATTTCACATGCTATTCTATGTTTCAATTATAGTTTATGCAGGATGCCATGTAAATTTATGGAATTGTTTCTACATGAATTTCACATGCACTAACATGTTTCATTTAGGTTAAATGCATCATTACCCCCCTCAACTTGGTTCCAATAGCCGAATGCCACCTCCAACTTGCAAATGGATCAGATACCCCCTTTGACTTGGTAAAAGTGAACCACTTAGCACCCTCAACGCCACATGTCAGAATCTGGTTGGTTTGACTTTTCAAAGATGTCATTTTTCTGATTTTTTTCTCTCCAACCAGAAGTTGAAACGTGGCATTGAGGGAGCAAACTGGTGTAATTTTGTCAAGTTAAGGGGGGTAACTGCTCCTTTTAAAAGTTGAGGGTGGCATCCGGCTTTTAGAGCCAAGTTGAGAGGGGGGGGGGTAATGATGCATTTGGCCTTTCATTTACATAGTTTACGTAGGATGCCATGTAAAGTCATCCAACTATTTCTATGAGAATTTACATGCAATTCCGAGTCCTCCTTTACAGAGTTTACATAGGATGTCATGCAACTACTTCTACATGAATTTTTGTCACTTCACTTTGTGCTATACATTCACACTTGCTAACAACTGCACATCACACATAAATATTATTGAATTTGAATGTCATGAGCATTAACCATTTGTTTTGTAGCCATACACTTGCATTTCATATAGGCATTCTAGGCTTATAATACAAAATAACACATTATACATCCATGCATTCTAAATTTTCTTTTAGAGCTATACTAACTAGTGTATTTGCAATTTCAGTATGGGCTAGGAAATCCAATTATGTCTTGTCAGTATCTCATCTCCCACACCTTCAATTACTTTAACTCATGTTTGAAGCGAGACAATCTCTCAGTCAACAAGAACAATCCTACTAATCAACACATCTGGACATGGTGAAAGCAACAACTTAATGGTCCAAATGACCGTATCCATGGCGCAACCATGAGTGGTAACTAGTTGAAGGAAATCTTTAAAGAGTAAATCAAGGTAGTGATTCATGATGAGTAACATTCTGACAAGGAGTGCGAGCCTAACACCTTGGAGGAATTTTCCACGAGGGCCCAAATGAGAACCTGTTTTAGATGGAGGTACTACTTTAACAACTGTTTGAACTCAATATCACAAAGCAAGGCATGCTCAGGATATCAACCGAGACTAGTGAAGAGTTATAATATGTCAAATTCAACATACCAATATAATCATTCTATAAAGGAGTGGGACCTCTTAATGTTTACTTAGCCAACTACAGGAATGTTATGACTCTAAAAGGACCTAACCGATAGCCACCTAACCAAGATTTTCCCTTACACTTTGGCTGACATTGCCTCTGATTAGTATATACCACTCGACCTCACCAAGTCAGGAGTGACTAGGCCAAGATCTCTTCACCATTCAAGGAGCATCATAGCTGCAATAACAAGTTCTCGATAACCATTCAAAGCTTGGAGAGGATCAAGAAGAAATAAGATGAGACTTTATGAGAACACTATGAATGGTGGATGACTGTCCAAGTTCTATTAGAAGCAAGATAAGTCTTCCAGAAATGATAATCAACCTCATTGATGGATCGTTTTCGATGTATTAAAAGAAAATACCACTTGATGAATATGCTAGTTACAACGAGGCTTGTCAAAAGGCTGACAAGATGGAGTGTCAGGCGAATGCTAAGCAATAAAACTCTAATACTATCTATGAAAGTGTGAAACCAAACATCAAGAAGATACAAGAGGTGACTTCACCACCTACTCCTGCCAAGGCTAAACCAACTACTCTAACCGCCACCTCCGCACAACCAAAGGTTTCCTTGGTCTAACTTACTCAATAAGACAAGAATGGTATCTAACCACGGAAACTCACCTTGTCTCCCTTGTTCTCTAATCTAAAGGAGCTTAATCTTCTCAAGAATCTTCAACCATGGGCTCCTTTAAAACTGAGGATAGAGTAAAATTTTGCTCATATCATGTGACCTTTGGGCATCACACTAACAAGTACCAAGCTCTACTCAATGCCATCAAAGAGCTAGTGAGGGAGAAGCACATTAAAGAACCCCTTGCCAAGTTGAGCATCATAAACAATACCCTTTTGAGTTTCTCCACATCCGTTAACGCCATCTTCCTAGGTTGTGATGGGGAAAATGAAAGGGATAACGAAAAGTGATCCTAACTTCAGATGGAATGATTTGATGTTCGACATACAATGGGTAGAAATAATACAAAAGTACATGGCTAACCCAAATCCCAAGCACATGATCAACCAGTACATCTCACCTTCCTTGATCTACAATGGTGGAGAGGATCTGGAAGATTACTTAGAGAAATTCTACTACCTCATGGATGAGCACGAAGTACCTTTACATTGCTTTACCCCTCAATCGAGAACCTATTGAAAGGAGATGCATAAATGGTACCGAAATCTACCACATGTGAAGCAGTAGGTACTTTATCGAATAAAATTTCATCAAGTTCTTCAAAACCAAAATTAACCGATGGAAGCAAGTTGAATGGGAGAATTTTTTGCAATTTTTTGAAGATGGATGTAGCACCAATTTTCCTCAAAACCAACATTCAAGCAAGAAGTAAAAGCCGCAATAGAAGATGCACTACCATTTTATTACTACCATCTTATGCTAGACGACTTTAAAAACTATAAGAAGCTAGCTTTTAAGGTCATAAGGCTCGATTACTAAATGTAGAATAGGAAGACATGGCTAACTTGAGGATATAATCATGGAACAACACACTATCATCCTTCTTCATTAAACTGAAATAGTTTGAGTTACTACAAAGCCACATTCATTATGCATCACCACAACCCTACACTCACGTCACCTTTTGCACATTCCACAGAGAGTTAGGCCATCGACCAATGATTGTTTATCACTTTTGGTAGAAATACAAAAGCTCATTGATGAACACAAGATCACCAGGATTTCTACAACAAGCTACACGGTGAATGCCATTTCTACAAAAGAACCCCTTAGGACAATCATCAACCTCGTAAAAAAATCTAATCTAACCGCCACCTCATCTAACATATTAAATAAGAAGAAAACTCTTATCAACCTATATACATATGAAGTTAAGGGACAGAAGATGTACCAAGACATGAATCCACTCTTCTATGACATGGTCAACATCTAAGAGAGGCCATTTGAGGAGAAATATTATGGATCAATTGAGCAAATGTGAACTAAAGAGACATGAAGATTGCGAGCTTTGAGATCTTTAACGACGTCTATAATTACCTAAGCTGCAAAGTCATAAAAGAAGCTTGTTGAAATGGTGATAGATGGGTCATTCTCTACTAAGCCCAAAAGTAGAGGTTTTAACATGGAAAAAGCCATTATGAAAGGGATGACAATGCTGATCAAGAACTAGTCAAAGAACAAAGTAAAGACAATCAACTCTCTCCACGAGGCATTTGGATAGTTGACTCTCATCAAGGAATGTGACATGCTGAAATAAGAGCTCACTCCTACACAAGAGAAAGGTGTCCACAAAGACCTTGATGCTATCATCATGTAACCTATTAGTGTGGTAGTTGCCATAAGCGAGGAGATTACACACAATGAAGAAGATGATGATGTTGATGTTTTTAATTTCTCAATTTATTTGCGAACAATTCATCCCTTAAGGATTTTCTAGCAATGAAAATGTTTAATTATGCTTGTTTGATCTTATGCTTGATACTTCTTTGCATCCACATGAGCATAAGTGTTTATCATTCGTAAAACTTTATTATGAGAAATTAACTTAAATATAATTGAAAAGTCCAAGTTAGTAACTATTTCCAACGATTGACTCCTATGGAAAAGAGAGATCGAATGAGTGCTAAAAGATCATATAGTTACTTTTACTTGTTCCTACAACGATATGCTTGGTGTAGATAGAGAAATAGATGAACATAAGATACCCACTAATCAGAAGTTCAAACATATAAAGCAGAAATTGCGAAGACTCATACACGAGTAGGTCGACAAGGTAAAGAGCAAGATTACCAAGCAAATCGAAGAAAATTTTCTCAAAGTGATCGAGTATTCGATATGGCTCACCAACATAGTACCTGTTGCGTAGAAGGATTGAAGAGTAAGGGTTTGTGTAGCAATTGAGATCTCAACAAAGCTTCATCAAAGGATGACTTCCCCTTAGCACATATCGACGTGTTGGTAAGTAGCGTGACCCAAGGTGCAATGTATTCTTTTACGTACAGGTTCTCCAGCTACAATCAAATCCTAATGAACATAATTGACAAAGTCAAGATTACCATAGAATGAGGGGTATGTTACTACCGGGTTATGCAATTTGGTTTGTAGAATGCAAGTACAGCTTATCAAAGGGTAGTGACTACTATCTTACATGACATGATACATAAGGAAATTGAGGTCTATGTCGATGACATGATGATGAAATCACTTACTCGAGAAGATCATCCTTCTATTCTAGATAGGTTCCTCACCAAGATTGAGAAATATAACCTTCGCCTCGTAGAAGTGTATATTCAGAGTGACATCATGAAAAATAATTATAACATGTGGTCAGTCAAAGAGGAATTGAAATCGATCTAGATAAATCCATAATCATATGAAAAATTCCCACACCAAAATGAAGATAGAAGTCCGACCTTTCTTAGGGTCCTTGTAATAAGTTAGTAGGTTCATATCTCAACTTACTACTGTATATGAACCCATCTTTGAACTCCTATGGAAGCAACAACTTATGGAGTGGAATGAACAATGCCAGTAAGCATTGGATCGAATTAAGGCTTATCTCTTATTTCTAAAGCCTCCAATACAGGGCTAGCCTTTGATCCTATACTTGGCCATCAAAAGACATTAGTTGGAGCAATGCTAGTCCAAGAGGATGAAGAGAAGTGGTAACATGACCTCAAATACTTGAGCAAGAAACTCTTCAACTATGAAACTCGATACACCATTGTGGAGAAAACTTGTTCCACTATGGTTTAGATAATAAAGATCATTATTTCTAGTTTTACAAGAAACGAGCCATCACTAAAGAATATTTTATGAAATATCTATGTCAATCACCCATTTTAGTTAGAAAACTATCTTGTTAGTTATTATTGCCATCCGAGTTTGATATCAAGTTCATCATAAAGAATGTCATCATAGGAAGGGTAGTGGCCAAATGGTCACATCTCTTACACTGATTGTAAAAAATACCCAATTGTACCCATGTGTTTTCAATATCGATAATCAATATAAAAGTGGAAATCGCAAGTATATGGCTGCAATGTAGTTTTAAAAGATATCGATCGAATGAGGAAACAAATGTTAAGCCAAGGTATTTTATGAAAGTGGATAGAGAATTAGGGTAAAAATAATAATAAATAAGTAATTCATCGAATGAAATAAACCTAGTATACATGACATATTTATTCCGCTTCTAAATATCATAGACTTTATAAATGTATATAAAACATATAAAATAACTTTTTACAAATTTCTATTAAATCTATCTATACACATGTAATAAACCTAATATTAATGTTTACGCTTAGTACATATCACTCTCAAATAAATTACTTAGAATGTCACACTATAAATATCTTACACATGTAAATCAAGAATTTATATTTCAAGAACTCTGACATTCCAACTCACTCCCCACAACAATTAACACATGCAAATTAAGGGATAATATTAGCTATTATAAGAGAAGAAAGTTTTCCTCAATGGATAGTCATAAGATAAATCAGTTCACTTATAACTTTTTACTTAAAAGATGGCATATAAACATAAACAATATAAGAAAATAAAGTAAAAGCACATAATAGAATAAAAGACGAGAAGGAACACAATCAAAATATTCGAAAATCCAACATTCAAACCGTATATAGATGGGGTTGTTCGTCCTATGCATTGTGATCTTTATCAAATCCGATCCTAATTTGCATAAAACTTCTCTCTTGTGATAGATTTCTTGTTGATATAGAATATAATACAAAGAATAATGATTTTATTGATAAGTGCTTTGCAAGTACACCAAAATAATAAACTCTCAAGAATAAGTAGAAATTTACGTTGAGAATGATTTCGCTTCAAGTTTTTACTTATCTAACTAATAAGAACAATATAGAAATAAAGAATCCCAAGTCTTCTCCCTATCTAATTCTCATTTCATCTGACAAAAATTTACCTCTATATAGGGGTGAAAAGTTGTATTGTTTCACTTCTCAATGATTGGTGAAAAGGTGCATTTTCAGTTGCTAATTTTGAAGGTTGAACGATAGTTGAAATCAATTAAGATGAAAAAATCCACAGTGTCACGATTGTGACATTGTATCTCAACCGTGACTTTTGTATCTAAAACATTCTATCTTCGGTTGTAGTAACTTGGTGGCCACTTTTCTAGTGATAATATAAAAGTTCTAAATATGAACAGGTGTTGTCAGTACCACTTATCAAATAGAAAAATGATGATAACTAAAAGTATACAGTTGCGATGTAGTTTTAAAAGATATCGATCTCACAGGGAAGGAATTCTGTTCTAAGGATCAACTAGAGTTACGGAATAAAAGAAAATAAAATAAGTTGAAGGTTTTGAATGGTAGACTGATGAATGGATAGATACGTGAATAGATTAAAGAAGATATAAAGCATATAGATATTCCCTAATAACAAGTATAGTGGAGTAAAATATTCAAAATAATCAAGAATGTTTTATGCACTAGATAACTTCAACAAACTCGATTCTAAGCCCCCAAATATCCTATAATTCACCGCAGAGAAACACATGAAATGACTTTTCTAAATCTATGGTAAATGAATTATGACACTTATAAAAACCTGGACAACAATAATATTATGCTTAGTAATGGTCACTCTCACATAGCCATATTAGCAAGTTACCACTCCAAAAATGTTGGCTCACTAAACAACGTTATAATCATAGGTCTAGTGATGATACACAATCTTGTTAACCCCGAAACTACTCTTAAAGTCAACTTGAAAGCATATAACTTCATTAATATAAGTGACGCAAGATGAAATACTCGTTATGACACATAGGCATATCATAAACTTCGAATTAGAAAGTATAAGTAGAAAACAAAGTAAAGTGGTAAGGTATGTAAGTGAAAGCTAAAGTTGATCAAACCATATCCACTCTTTAATGGGAGTTGTCAATTCCTGCAATTCATGTGTCTACTTTGAATTCGCTCTCGACTCGTACAGAACCTCCGTTAGGATGCTATTCCTTGTGAATATTGAACAAATGAATGTTAAAGAATAGAAACTTTTATTAATAAGTGATTTGCAATTACACTCATACAATAATCGCTCGAATTTGTGGATAAATCTAGTGATTGAAACAAGAATCGAATCACTTATACATTTTTCTCTCTAACACTTTGAACTTAGTGAAATTTATATAACTTTCACTCTCTATCTATCTATCATGTATCTTACCATACATGTTATCTCACACCATCTGCTACTGCATGAAATGGTTGATTTGAACCTCTATTTATAGAGTGTGAAAGGTTGCATTTATCCAAATGAATAGTCATGTCCATTGGTGAAGGGTTGCATCATCTTCAATGTGATTGGATGCAAGATTTCATCCTTATCTTCAATGCATAGACACCTTTTCAAGGATTCAT
>CATIWQ010344239.1:0-19674 GCA_949673415.1 Euphorbia schlechtendalii | reverse complement strand
AGATAAATTAGGAATTAGGTTTGTCTTCAGATGCTGGAGAAGCTCCCTTCAATCCAAACTTTCACCCTACGAAATATGTATCTATTGCAATGGTTATACAATTTACAAACAAACATTGCATTAGGTCCCCTCTAATGCAACTGTTGCTTGAACAACCATTGCATTAGGTTTCATCTGATGCAACGGTTATATATACAACCGTTGCAATATTTCAAGCTATTGCAACGGTTTTGAGAAAAAAATACACGTTACATTAGCATACATGATTGTTACAATAGAACTAAATGCAACGGTCTTTCTAAATTCTTTTAACCGTTACAATAGATGTTATTACCCGTTACAATTGACATAATGCAACGGCAGTATTCGTAACGGTGGTTGCTTTGCTATTGTAACATCATATGAACCTATTGTAACGGTTAACATATCTAATGGAACACTAAAATAGTGTTGCATTTGATCAGTTATGTAGTAGTGTCAATTAATTTCACTATCTTAGTCAATTTGCTATTTCCAAAACGTTTAAGTATTGTGAAGTACTATTAGCTTGTGTTTTACATAAACTCAAGTAAACTTGTTTAATTATGAGTCTACTTAGTACTCAATCAATTTCACTATCCTAGATAGTTTGTTATTTTCAAAATGTTTTAAGTAGTTAGTACTCCCCCATATTTAATGAATTCTCTTCAATCAGCTTAACTCCTCGATACTTAGAGGAATTTTCTTCGATTTGGGACTTTGTCTTACTTCAACTTTTCCTTGAGGTTGGTCTCTTTGTTAGTTCCTGAAACAGTTTGTAAGCAAAAATAACAGACACAAATAGCATATAAAAAGTTAAGGAGCTCTTAACTTGATGACAGAACAAACTTGAATTTTTATTAATATCAAAACTTAGGCAGTACACAAATTGTGTTCTGCACTAAGTTATTACATTTTAAGCCCGATTACAAGTTTGCCTATGATAGACTACAACAATCTACTCGATTGATTAGAAGATTATCTTCTAGTTTTTGGATAATTGCTTTGATGGTGCTATTGATGTTGTTGTTGAGGCTATTGCTGTTGCTATTGACAACGTTGAGGCCTTCTTGAAAGAGAATGTCTATATTGTTGTGCTGTCCTTGTTGCATCTTCCACTACTTTCTCCCACTTTGTTATTTGGCCTTTAACAATTTGATCAATGCACAAATTAAAAGAGTCGATACTAGCATGGAAGTCCTCTTACTGTTTTGTGATGGCCAGAGAAATCTCTTGCTCTAGCTGCTCTTTTCCCTTTAGGGTTAGGATGTCTTGATCATTATGTTCTTCAAGAAGAAGATGATGTCACCGGGTCAGATGGGCTATTTGATTGAATCCTTGATAGGTAAACTGTTGAAAGCATTGTAATAGAATTCAGAATACTGAAGCAAAAAGTGCAATCTTCAGCTTGGCTTCCATATCAATGATCCTAGGGGAAAAATTGTTCATGGTCTTCGTTGTGAATTCAATGTCCCTTAAGTTATACATCTTGGTGGTAAGAAGTTAATCCACATTATTCTGCATGTCATAAAGATGATCCTTAATGGCATTCAACTTTTTGTGCACAAAGAGACCATTTTCTGGGTCTAGAGACTCAGTTGGCATTGGAAAAAGTTTACCCATCGCATCCAGGAGGGCTTTCTATGCATTCTTCATTGAGTTATCAGTATCATCATTGATCACATTGCAAGTCAAGTCAAACTTCTCTTTAAGCGCATCAAGGTTTTTGCATAGGTTTCTCCTCTTTCTTCGTAGTCTCATAAATGGTCTTATTTCACCCTATAAACTTTCTTGTCATAGCTTACCATCAGCTTGGACATACTCGCTATATCCAAGGTCTTTTGTTACAGCGACTTCCTTGTTAGATCGCTTATTTTGGAGTTAGTGCTCCTCTTTATTTTGGCTTGCTATTCACCAAACTTGTGAAGCTACGTAGCTTGAGTTCCTAGTGTGGCATTCAAGCTACTCAGCTGCTCTACAGCATCATCTATAATGCCTTTCATCTTTCCTGCTATTTCATTAGCAATAAAAGTAGACGTGGGGATAGAGAAGACATCTGTATTTAGCTGAGCTGCAAAGTCAGAAAGTCTGATTAAGATCAACACCATCTTATCTAAAAGGCTTTTTGTGCTTTCCTTCGCCAAATGGTTGTGGATTGCATATAGGCTTCCTTGAATCTTCTCGAGTTCTTCGTAGTAGAGTAATTCAGGTGGAATATTTAAATGCGCATCAAACTTCAAAAGCTTTGCCTTTGATTTTACGTACAAGTTTGTTAATTTTTTAGATAGTAGCACACGATTTACTTCTCCATCCAACTTAGCATCAAATTTGAGAGTTTGGAATTTCTTCCTCGCCAACTCCCTAATCTAACCCAAGATAGCTGAATCACCCAAGTCCTCTTGAAATATCTTCTTTGATTTCAGCCTTTTTCTCTTGAAAAGTATTAAAGGAGTATTCCATCTCTCACAAATAGCGTTAAAAGCATATGTGTTCTTTTATTCTCTAAGTGTTAAAGAACTTAGCTATCAATAAATAAAAGCTATTCCGCTAAGTCTATATCATATAAACTATGTAATGCTAGGCTATACTCAGATTTTCTTACTCTAAGTCATAACCTAATTAAAACTCAATAAACTAAGTTGTTTTCCCTTAAACAAACTCAAGTAAACTTTTTTAATTAAGAGTCTACTTAGTACTCAATTTATTTCACTATCCTAGACAGTTTGTTATTTCTAATATATTTTAAGTACTGTGAAGTACCATTAACTTGGGTTTAAAAGTTTCAGATGATCAGATGGCCTTCTCATGAGGAGATTCAAGAGCTTCAAGAAGAAGGATGAGAAATTAAATAAGAGGAAGTTTCTTACCAAAAACAAGTCAACTCAACATCCGCAAGGAGTTAAGGAAGGACCCAAGAAGAAACACAACAAATATATCAAGTGCTTTGGCTGTGGCGAAAAAGGTAACATTCAATCATCCTATAATGAATCAAAGAATGATAGATTCAAGAAGAAGTTTGGGCGGAAAAATGAGGCACTTGCTACCACATGGAACGACTTCAAGGAATCCTCATCATTTGATGAAGAAGAAATTGACTCCGCCAACCTTAGCTTGATGGCGATTGAGCATGAGTAGGGCAAGAGCTCAACATCTACCTTAAAGGGAAATCAATATGCTACTAACTCATGAGTAGAGCAAAATAAAAGGAAGAACCATCAATTTAAGGTAGATTTTGAAATCCCTTTGTCAATTGAAGAGTTTACCTAGGTTCTCCTTGATGTAATGAAGTAGACTAACAAGTCGGTTGAAAACATCAAAGAGTTAGTGAAGAAAAAAGAAGATCAGGAAGACATGATTGCTTCCTTATCTCTCTTGATATTCGCTTTCTTCAAGAAAAAGCTGAGTATTATGAATGTCATAACAGAAAGTTCACTAAGTAATTAGATGAGTTGACTATCGAGATCACAACTTTAAAGAAGGAATAGGTTCCTCCTCCAGCCAACAGTCCTTCTCTGAGTAACAAAACTCACAATTCTAGTATGGGGAAGAAATCCTCTTCAAAAAAGAAAGTGAGCAAGTATAAACCAAAAGCGTTGTGTGGCTTTTGTAGGAAGGCTAAAAATGCCACTATGATGTGCAGGCATAATCATTACCATGACGAGTACGAATGGAGTAACTTAAGCATCGCTAACAAAGGAGGACCTAGCTTGAAAGCATGGGTACTTAAGAAAACGTAACTATTTTGCAGGTAAGCATGAGATACACTAATGACATTGGAATGTGGTATTTGGATTGTGGATACTCAAGGCATGTGATGGGAGATGAAAGTTAATTCATCTCATTGGAGTGCAAATGAAATGGGAGTGTTAGCTTTAGAGACAACCAAAAAGGAAAGATTATTAGATGCAACATAATTGGTGTTTCTCTTTCAATTGAAGGTGTCTCTAGTCAAAGGACTCAAGTTCAATCCTCTAAGAATAGCCCAACTTTGCTACAAAGGTAGGAAGGTTACTTTCGACACATCAGGTTGCTTAGTTATTGACTGTAAGGCTGACTTAACTATTCTCTTTGCTCTTAGAATTAATAATGTATATATGATTGATTTAACCCCTAACTTCACTAGTGTGTGTCTCTAATCTAATATGGTCAACTAAAATGTTATGTCTAAATGGGTAAAAAGCAACTAGTTGTGTGTTTACCCAATATTAGCTTTGAGAAAGATAAGCTTTGCTAAGCTTGTTAACTTAGTATGCAGGCTCGAAATTCATTTAGATAAATTAACAACATAGTAACTAAGGGACTGTTAGAGCTCCACTACCTTGTTTTTTATCTTGTTCAACCTATGAGCGTGGGCAGAAAAAAGTTTTCCTTTGTGGTTGTGGATAACTTCATGAGATTCACTTGGGTAGTATTTTGTCAAATTCAAGAACCGGATAATGATTGAACTAGGAACTAAAATCCGTGGAATTCGGAGGATCATGGACATGAATTTGAAAAACTTTCATTTCAAAGTATTCTCTTCAGTGCATGGTATTGACCACAACTTTTATACTCCTTATACTCCTCAACAAAATGGGGTTGTTGAAAGGAAGAACATGACCATAGTTGAAATAACTTGATCCATGCTGAGTGATAACAATCTACTAAAATACTTTTGGGGATAAGCTGTAACATAGTCTATTATATCTTGAATTAGGTTTTAATTCACCTAATTCTAGAATAAAAGGCCCTATGAGCTTTGGTGAGGGTGAAAGCCTAAGATTGTTCATCTCAGATCATTCGATTGTAGGTGTTTTATCCTAAATACCAAGGAGCAGCTGGGTAAGCTTGATCCAAAGGCTGATGAAGGAATCTTTCTAGGTTACTTGACTAATAGGAGGGTGTATATAATATATTTTCAGAGAATCGGTCTATCAGAGGAGTATATGCATGTAGATTTCAATGAAACAAATAATACAAATAGATGCCCATTTGATGAAGATAAAGGAGTAATCCAACCAGGAAATCAACTTAGCATGCCACTCTTTGTGCTTCCCAACCCAGCACAAGAGCTAGAAACTGAGGAAGTTAAAGCTGATGAAGATCTGTCAATCAACTTCAATGAAGCAAAAGATCAAACCTTAGCCACAACAACCTAGTGTAGAAACTCCCTTTGTAGATTCGAGTCTTCCACGGGAATTAAAACTCATTGCAATCACCCAATCAAGAGTATTATAGATGATGTTCATAATCAAGTGATGATGGGATGTTAGCTTAGCAAGATGTGAGCCATCGAATATTCAACTCTTTATTGAACTTAAGAAGTTTGAAGATGCAGAAGGAGATGACTAATAAATGATCGCGATGCAAGAGGAATTAGATCTATTCAAGCGCAATGATGTTTGGTTTCTAGTTCCTAAGCCTAAAGGAAAATCCATCATCATCACCTAAAGGGTTTTTATGAAAACTTGAGCTAGTTTCTTCTCCTTAATGGGCCAAAAATCAAGAAATTGATCAAGAAATTATACTCAAACCTTTACATTATCGAGGGTTTCCCACATATCATCATGATAGAGATTGAGAAGACTTCCTCCTTAATCTCTGTGAAGATATTGACCAACATCTTACACATACCTTTGAAGGGCATTATGCGTAGGAGTAATAGAGATGAAGAATTTCTGGCTATTCTAGAAAATTGGGAACTTCCAAAGGATTATAACTATGGAGAAATCTCAACTTCAGGGATGGCATGGAAAGTGAGAGCATGCCATGAGCTGTTGATCAAGATTTTGATGCCCAAGATCGAATCACTCAACATCTGCACCAGCTTTGACGGGTGTATAATGTGCCATATGGTAGAAGGGAAGTAGTTCAATTAGCTTGTGATGATTCTTCATCATCTCACTTAGGTAACTCCCCTCTATCACCATGGTCACCTTATCACCACGATTATAAAGGCTGTGAGAATAGATATCTCTAAGTTTGTGGGAGAGAGTGGAGATACCACTGTACCTCTGAAGAAAAGCTTAGATTTCCATCACTTTAAGAAATTAAGTTCAACTGAATCTACACAAGGTACACCAAAGCCCAAGATGTCAAGTTGAAGAAGGCTACGGTGGTACCAACTATGTACCTGCGAATATCCTTAAGGAGGATGAGGACGAGTTTATGGTTGATTATGTGGTATCAAGTGAGGGGATAGTTGATGATGTCCCTCTATCAGTTCAGCTTATGCAAACATCAACCGCCTTTGCTCCTACAAGTCTGGTAGCTGAGGCAAAAGCACAAAGGAAGAGGGAAAGTCTAGCAAAAGGAAGGGCAGGAATTACGCCTGCCCAAACCTAAAACCAAGCCAAAAAGAAGCTAAATCTAAAATCTAGTACTTAGAGAGAAGCTGAGGCCAAGTTAAGACAAGAAGAGGAGGAAGCTGCAGCAACAAAATCTTCTCTCCTCCTCCAGAAGTAGTGGAGAAAATCAAAATTATGTCAGTGAATTGGGAGAAGGTTTGCAGAAAAGAAGAGGAAGTTTGAGGAGGCTAAGGAAGCTGCATCTTAGTAAAGCTCAAAGAAGTCCAAGGAGGAAAAAGACACTATCAGTCCTAGCGCAACAGAGAAGTGGAGAAAGTTGTCTTTAAGATAAAGGGAGTATAAAAGAAGAGATCTGCAACAGTTCACCCAAGAAGGGTTATTCAAGTTGTGAGCAGTGAGGATGATGATGATATGCCTGTCATTAACTAAGAAGAATATGCTCTTCTTGAGGAGAAACATCCAAGCCCTCAATCTCACTCAACAAATCAAGTTACCATTAACTTAGTCTAAGTTACCTTAGGCTGACCCATCCTTGGATCAATCAACCAACCAACAGGTACCTAAAAATCATTTCCCAAATTCTTTTGTAAATCCTAAACAAATTTCTATTTTAAATTTTGAAATTCCTTCTTCTCCTGTTCATACTTCTAATGTAAATTCTTCTACAAAGTTCCCTATTCACATTTCTTCTCTAACTTCTTCCCAAGAAAAGACTAACCCTTCTTCACCACCTCCACAAACTCAAACAACTCTCATTCCTTCTCTTGTAAAATCTATACCAACCTCTACTTGTTCAAATCCATCTATATAGACATTCGAAATTCCCTCGAACACTTCTTCTACAGCTAACCTTTATTCATAACTATCCTTAACCCCAGTCTCTCTAATTATAGAAGTCCCTGATGCTAAGAACTATGCTCAGCAAGGAACAACCATGATGATGTTACGAAGGAAAATTTTTATAACCGATGAAGAAACTCCATCTAACAGTATGCCAATCCAAGAGGATTTATCTAATTCAACAATCTTATCTCAGATTAGAGAGCTAGCAATGAAGAAATTTCCAGCTCTCTACTAATGCTGAGTTAGATGATGCAATAAGCCAAGTACTACTATCACAAGAATTGAAGGACTTGTGCACAGAGAAGAAGGCAAAGCTTCTTAAATTTGATGAGCACTCCAACATCCTTTTAGAGTCCATCTACTTTGAAGAATTCTAGAAGATCTAAGGGAGCTTATATACAATAAGAAATCATCTAAAAAAGGAGAGCGCCAAGAGCTTTGTAGATAAGATGGCTTTAATCTTAACCGGGTTGTTGGATTTTACAGCTCATCTCAATGCGGCTATATCTTCTCTTCTGAGCTCACTTGTCATTGCAAATGTAGTGGTAGATTAGGTGAAGAGTAGTGTAGATTTTACCTCCGAACAGCTGAGTAGTCTTAATATCACACTAGCAACACAGAATACGTAGTTCTATAAGTTTGGTGAGGAATAGGTCAAAATAAAGACCAGCACCGATAACAAGATTCATGAACTATTAAAGTAGCTGTATACAAAAAAGGATTTGGCTAACAACATATGCGACATGATGGAGAAGATGTCTGAGCTAATGATCGCTTATGACACAAACTTGATGGTGTTGTCAAGAAAGTGGATGAAGCTGTCAAGAAGGTGAATATACCAGTGATCAACATGGACGCGCTAAGTGATAAATTGGACTCAGCTTGCACTCTTATCAAATTCAATAGTGAAGATTCTATGAAGAACTCTTAGACAACTTTGATTGATGCCATGGGTAAATTATTTCTTGAGCTTATTGAGTCAATCGACCCCAATAATTTTGTCTCACAATTCGTAAGAAGCTCAATGTTGTGGTAGATGGAATCAACGAACTTCAAGGAAAAGTACATCATTTGGTAGATACTAGAAGCATGATTGTAATGACATAGATTACACAACAAGGATTGTACATCTAATGTGTCCAAGTTTCATTGAAATGGAAGCTAAATTGAAGATAGCTCTGTCTGTAGTTGATTTTAGAGGTCTTCAGTAGTTCTTTCAACAGTTTGCTTGCCAAGGATTCGACCAAATCGCTTATCGCAAGGTGTCATCATCTGTTGCTGCAAGAGTTGAATGAGTAAGAGGTTCTCTCAACGCAAGGGAATAACAACTTGAGCAAGAAATATCACCAGCCATCATTAGAAAGCAAGAGGTTTTTCAGACTACAATCCACTCTTTCAATACCTATCTCAATCACATAGTGATGGAACAAATATCAAAGGGGGAGAAAGTAGGTGAAGATGCTCACAAAGCTGCCTAGCATCATAGGTCATATATTCAACCAACATCACAATGTCTATGAGAGCAACCACATCAACAACAACTTAGAGGTAGCTCATCAGCGCGATCTAAAGTCCTGTAGATAGCTCTCAGAATATAAATTCTTGTAATAGGGCTTATTGTAAAAATTTAGTATGGGAAACTTCCTATGTACTGATTAAATTTATTCTAATGAAAATTACAAGTTTCTATAAAAAATTAAGAATTTTTTAATTTAGTATATTTGTGTTATTCTTGCATATAACTATTTCAGGAATTAACAAAGACCAACATAAAAGGAGAAGCTGAGTAGGACAAAACCCCAAGATAAAGAAAAGTTTTGTAAGTATCGGGGAGTTAATGCTAACTGAAAGAAATCCACTCAATGTGGAAGAGCCTATACTAACAAAGGAGTTCACTCAACATGGGAGAGTCTTACATCACTTATTAGGTATTCCTATATCCATAAATTATTTATTTAATTAATTTCTTCTACTACTTAGTTTGTTATCTGTTCCAAAATGGGGGAGATTGTTGAGCCAAAGTTAATAGTACTTCACAGTACTTAAAGTTTTCAAAATAAAAAATTGATTAGGATAGTGAAATTAATTAGGTAATAGGTAGACTCTTAATTTGGAAAGTTTTACTTGAGTTTTTTTAAAGGAAAACAACTCAGTTTTACTGAGTTGTAATTAAGTTATAGGTTAGAGTTGGAAAAGTTGTAACCTGAGTACTTTATTATTTATGCAATATAACTCAGCATGTGCTGAGTACTTTTCATTTAGTAAAATAGTGAGTATTTTTTATATACTTAGGATATTATGACACTTGTGCTTTTAAGGTTATATACGAAGATAGAATATTCTCTTTGATGTTTTTTAGGTAAAAAGTGTGGAAATCAAAACATATATTCCTATTATCCTCACAACCAAAAGTTGTTAGTACAGAATGTTAGAGATTCCTCATAAACATCTAAGAAAAAAAGGCATCTTCTGACAAGCACCATTTTCTAGTGTCTCCGCGACACTCTACAACGTTACCAAGTAAATCAACTACAAGCTTCCGGTTGCATCTTGCGCGCTCCTCTCTCAAACTAATTAGCTTGAAGAAACGAGTTTTTGACACATCAAAGATTAAAAGTTTAATCTTGCAAATCAACATTCAAAATCACTATCTCTAAACGTCCTAGTAAATAGGCGAATTTGAAAGTTGTGAAGAGAAGAGATTTTGAAGAACAAGTCAAGATGAGAAGTTTGCAATAACTACTTCTAGCATCCTCAACTATAGATAGAAGACAGAAGTAGACATTCAAACTTGCTGAATCACCTCGAATTTCTTAAGATTTAAATATATTATTCAAGCAATCCTAGTGTTCGGAAATTTTATTTCAAGCAATCAAAAACAAAACTCAGTTTTCCATTTGTTTGTAAGAGAAAAACTAGATTATCTTAGAGTCTTAGCTAAGGTTAAACATTGTAAAGGGATTCATCTCTTTTTATATATAAAAATCCTTCATTCCTAAACATCCTATAAAATCTGTGAGTGAGTTTTAGGAAGGGTACCTACAACTTAGTATTGAGTAGTAGCTAGAAAGGAGATAACTTTCGGTAATTGGTCTACCCATTGTAAAAGTTTTTCCGCCTATTGTAGGAAAGAAATCACTAGCAGATTAAAACTTGAAAAGGAATCTGGGGGCGAACCAGGATAAATCTAAGGTGTACTCTTTTCTTTATTGCCTTTTTAAGTGCTTGTGCCCAATACAATATCTCAGGTTTTCATACATATTTCTTGAAAATCAACTTGAGTTGAGTAAGATTACTCAGCACAGTCTGTTGGTAAACTAAGTCAGCAAAGCTGAGTAATTTATAGTTTTTAGACCAAAGTGCACTCAGCATAAATCATTCAACATGCATCTAAAAACAACTTGGTTTAAATTTTTTAAATCAATAAAGTACCAAGTAATTCTGCATTCACCCCTCTATGTATGATTATTAAAGCTAAAGCGGACCAACATATTTCAATTTATTTCTAGTCATTTTTTATTTATGTTGATTAATTAAAGGCATTCACATGTGGAAATGTAATAAATAAATAAATACTGTAAGTAAATAAGTAGATATAAAATAAATAAAAGTGATCAAGTTAAAAGCTTCTAACCTAGGGGCTTGGGATTAAATAATACATTTTTGGAGTAGTACAAATGGTCCTAAATACAAATTTTTATCTAAAAATACATTAATTTTTTCAAAGCAATACCTCTAATCCTAATTATACATCTAAACATGCATCCACAAAGGATTAGCACAATTATACGACTCACCACATATAGGGTTAGTAATACCATACAAGACTCAATTAATAATTCAACTAGGTTAGATTAGGGTGATTGTTAAAGCATTGCGCTTGAATGATTTTTAAAATCAGAAATTAGTGTTTCCGCCTGATTTATCTTGTAAAAAATGAATTATTTTTTACCTGATCTTGCACATTTTATTTATTTAAATACATTACATTCATAAAGTATGGTTGATTGTCGAGGAATATTGATTCTTATCGTTGGGAATACCTAGCGGAGCGAAAAGTTGAAATCTAAGAAAAAAACACTGAGAAAGGTGTTTTAGTGGGAAACTGACTAGCACTTGTGCAGAGGGATTGACGATGGCTTAATTGGCCATCGCTTAGACCATCATCGGTCTATCTACCCCGGGGGGGGGGGGGGGGTTCCAGCTACATACAGAGGTGCCTGCTGAACTACATAAGCCTAAAGAAAACTTCTAATTTTTGTTGAAATTTTGTGTTTCTAACGTACAAGATGGATGAAAAATGGATTTATAACATGAAAAAAATCTATTTAAGGTCATTCCTCTCAAATAAAACCAGTGGGGGTCTAGTTTCCTTGTGCCCCTTTAGTTAAAAACAGAGGCACCGGTTTAACTAGAGGGGTGCCGGTTTAGTTAGAGAGGTGTCAGTCTAACTAGAGGGGCTATGGTTTACTTTATATTTTTTCATCCCAATAACACCCAAACACACAAAATAAACACCAAATCAAGCTAATAAGTCTCCAAAAATTCAAAAGCTTATCCCTTTGACATGTTCCCAATGATTTTCGAGCTCAAACCGTTAAGAAAAGAGTCCCCACAAGCCTTTTTTGTTGATTTAGTTGATTTGTTGCAAGAAACGTCAAAAACAATACGAAAAAATTGCTAGAATGGATGATTTTTGTGATTTTTTGTTTTTCAAGAAAGGTAGGAAGTGTTCTAGAAAATGGAGAAAAAATCCTTTGAAGGTGGATTTCTTAATTTTTTCAAAACTTACTCGCAAGTATTTGATATTCTCTCTCTAATCCCAACAAAACCCATAAAGTGGTTGAAATATGTTGTCCCCTCTCTCTCCTCAAAGTTTGAACCTATTTATACCCCTTTAGGGTATTTGAAAAGTAAGGTTAAAGTGGAAAAAAGGGCTATAATGGTAAAAAGGGAAAATCCAGGTCAAAACCCGATGCCCCTCTAGATTGGAGCCTTGCCGGTCTAACCAAAACGACCACCAGCGGTCTAGTTAGACAAGCGGTGTTCTTGTTGACCGGCTAGATGGGCATTGGTTCTCGGGCGACCCCCTAAGGCCCTGATTTTCTCGAAAACCTCTGGAAATTTATTTTTTTACTTTTTAAATATTTTTTAATTTTTCTAACACATAATTAACTTTTAATTTTTTTCAATATTTTTTCTTTATTATTTATCTATTAAAATGAATAAAACAAGGCTTTTAAGGCTAAAAAACACTTGTTTTACTCCAAAAAAGAAAGAGGTGAATTAAATCTATGAAATAAAGTTATCTAATGATTGAATAAATTATTTTAACATGTGATAAATGTTTGAAAGGCTTGGAAAACTTATTTTGATGCCATCTTAGCCCTGATTATGGGTCCAAAAATGCCTGGAGATAAAGTATATAAATAATAAGCTTTCATCATCGTTTCGCGAGAGTGACCAAGAATATCATGCTCACAAGTTACCCCTCATGTTGTCACTACAGACATAAGTCACAATGGCTACACGAAAAGAGGAAAGGATAGAAATCAAACCTAAGCCGTCATGTCTTTGTCAAAGTTGACCTTAGAACATGGAAGACTATTGAGCTCTTTGGAACCCCAACATAGATGTGTTTTGATCTTACAAAATCATTTTGAAATAGAATGGTTGAAGTTAACCTCAGAGATGGAAGATTGTCGTTCTCCTTGGAAACCTCAACATGGACGTCTTCTAATCTTACAGAATCACCTGGAGATAATGAATGCTGAAGTTAACCTCAAAACATGAAATTTTCCCACGCTCTTCGGTAACCCCAACATGGATATTTTCCAATCTTACGGAATCACCTGGAAATAGAATGGCACTGAAGTTCACCTTTGAAAATGGAAGACCATCATGATCCTTGAAAACCCCAACATAGATATTTTTTGATCTTACAGAAATCATTTGGAAATAATGAGTGCTGAAGTTGACCTCAAAAAATGGAATTTTCCCACATTCTTTGGACATCCCTAAAATGGATGCTTTCCGATCTTACGAATCACCCAGAGATAATGGGTGTTGAAGTTGACTTTAGAACATGAAATTTCCTACGTTATTTGGACACCCTCATCCTAGAGCTTTCCCAATTTTCAGGATCACCTAGACATAATGAGTGCTGAAGTTGACCACAGAACATGGAATTTTTCCTAGCTCTCTTTATACATCTCCAACATGGAGCTTTCCCCGATTTTTGGGATTGCTTGGAAATACTGAGTGCTAAATTTAACCTCAAAAAATGGAATTTTCCCGCACTCTATGGACATCCCCAACATGGAGCTTTTCCAATTTTTGGGATCACTTGGATATGATGAGAGCTGAAGTTGACTCAGAACATGGAATTTTCCCGTGCTCTTGAGACATCCCCAACATGGATCTATTTAGATTTTTGGGATCACCTAGAAATAATAAGTGCTAAAGTTGACCTTAGAACATGGACATCCCCAACATGGAGCTTTCCCGATTTTCAAGATCTCCTAGAATTAACGAGTGTTTAAGTTGAGCTCAGAACATGAAATTTCCACGTGCTTTTTGGACATCTCCAACATGGAGTTTTCCAAATTTTCAAGATTACATGGAAATAATGAGTGCTGATTTGGAAGCCTCAAAACGTAATAGAGTTGTTTTGGAGTTAGTAGTTTCGATAAATGCATTTTAACTCCTTGCTTGATATTTCGGAAACAAAATAGTTTGTCCCTTCAATCAAGAGTTAAAACAAGGAGAAAATTACTAAATAAATAGTTGAGTGGAAAGAATTAGGACTTGTCCGAAATCTTGCAAGTGCGTAATTGGAAGAGGTTGAATTTGCCCCTAGTGAGAATCTTCACTTTGATTGCTAAGAGAAATATGGTCCCTTGGGTTATAGTTTTAGAAATAAAATTTTAGAAAATATGGTTTGAGTGAATAAATAGATATGTGGTAATTTGTAGAGAAAAAGATGACAAACATGTTTCAATTCATTTCTTTACGTGTCAATTTCAATTTGAATAATGTTTTAGCTATAAACTTCAAATCAAACTCATAAATCTCTCAAAAATCTCATTCAAATCACCAATATCAATTGATCTTCCAAGTTAATAGTAATAAACTTGTGCTTGATCATCACTCTCATCAACTTTACTTTCATTGTCGACAAATTCCAAACCATCTCTCACATCATCTGGGATAAACGAAAAGGTCACTGGGGTTAATTAACTTTTATATTGAATATTGGAGCTACCTTACCATTATTTTTTTAGTAAAATGCATCAATATGTGTAAATGAGTTTGCAGAAAAAGATCGGTTACCCACGTTAAGGGGGAAACTCTGCCCGGGTTTTTATAAGAAATTCGCAAGTAGCTCTGTAACTCTGCAGAGTTTTCTATTGCAAATTATTTATTTAGTACGCCATCATAATTCCAAAATTATTGCATATAAAGTAATTCTCAAAGTTTTGAACATTAATTAGTAACTATTATGTCCAAACTCAGAATCTCTTTCTAATAAGTATAAAATTCCCATTTTGGATCAGTAACAATTTCCGATGGAGTTCAACCGAATGGAGACTCTTTTTAATAAAATGAGCTATTGACTTTATTTTATTTTTATTTTTAAAAAAACTTTTCTTATATTAAACGTGATATTTTTCTTGATAAAATCACATTTTTTCCCATAAAGAAATTTGAATTTAATTAACAAGTTTATGTGAAAACTCCAAAACATAAATATTTTATAATCACACAAAAGGGTATTTTAGTGTCCTACACACTATCAACCCCCCTTGCACTTGCGTTAAAATATCGCACGCTCATAGTGGCGACTCCGCTTGGGACATGTTTATTATATGGAAAACTTTGTTTTAATATATATCTGCTTTTTTGATATAATAAAGAAATTTTATTCAGAAGGTTAGGAATTATGACATATGTGATATAATGATTGTTGTTAGACAAATTTAGGATTGCATTCACATGCATTATCCATCACACAAGCCAATTTAGGTGTCTTTTAGTGAAGTATCTCCCAAGTTTATTTAAAGGCTCGAGGATATTGATCTAATGTATATGCTTCAAGGGTATACGCTTCATACCCTAATCATTCAGCCACATGGGGCGATAATTCATGCATCACCATATACCCTCAAATAGCGATGACTACACAAACATCCAAATCTCCACCCTAATTGGTTAAAAATAACCAAATCATTTATTAGATAACTACATACGGTATTTGTATTCATTTCATTAGGGTACACCGCATTGCTTACACGGGATAGTTTTGACCTTCTCATGAGACCTAGTCATAATACGAAACTTCAAACTTTTGACCTATTACCACATAGGTAGCTTGGTCACCTCATATATATCATTCACGTTATGGTATCACATAGGCATCATATAAACCTCAAATCCAAACCCTAGATATTGGATTTTCATCTTTACCTAATGACTAACCTGTTTATTTCAAATGGGTTGACATACATGTTATTTCACATCATCATACATTAACCCCTTATGAATGCACCCACAACATTGACATCTAACGCATTTTTCACATAATGAATAGCATCACAAATCTTACATGCACGGTCTAATATTTTATTTATGTATCAAAGGGGCTTGGAAAAGGCTTGCTCACCGCCTGGTTCGTGTTTCGCTAATTTGGAGTAGGTTCCGTATACTGACTCAAGTGATGACTCGGGTTCTAATTCAGATTCTGTTCAGCACACGTCTGTCATGGATAATCCACAAGAAGAAGGTACAAGGGAAGCTCACCCTGTTCTTATGGGATAAAATTCTCAGTAGTTATCGGTGAGCGTCAAGATCACAGCTGCCTTGAATGCCTTTTCCAACAGCAACTAGCATCTCTCATTCGTCAACATGCCGAGAGGGCCCAGAATGCATTGTCCAGCCAGGAGGTCACCCTTAACAACATCAATCCAATTAGACGGCCTAAAATAGGGGGGCCTCTCACCTCACACATGGTGCCCCCAATTTCTGCTGCCTTTTATCAATTCAGGGTAGGACAAAGTCAGCTAAAGTAAGCTTAGATTGGGCAGCCATGATATAACTTTGCCATCCCTTCACAATTCTTCCCGGGATAAATGGGGTAGCAAGCATTCGCACTAGGGCCTTTCTACCAAGGAATGACCCAACAGCCTATTCCCAATTGGAGTATGTCAATTGCCTCACAATTCCAAGCACCTCAACTGCCCAATTATGTGGCATTTCCCTAGGGGTAATATAGCTCTTATCTAAGTGTAGGGAACGCCATCCTTCAACAACCAAGAATGGCAAAATTATGGCAACAATTCTTGGCCACTCACGGTGGCCACCTAATGAACACATACCCTGCACAATCGACAATAGGGGATGAAGACAGCTTGCCCCCAAACTTCACAATGTCGCAGTTTGAAAAAGTATGTGGGATCTAGTTACCCGCATACTCACTTAACTCATTATCAAACGGTGATGAGAGCATTAAGGGTCACCGAACAGATGATGGCTAAACTCTTCGTCATCACCTTGGGCCACCCAGTCAATGAATGGTACAACCACCTTCTGCTGGACATAGCTACTAATAGGAATAGCCTTACTAAGGCTATGATGGGGCATTATGGTTTTAACTCTCAAATGGAAACCACAATGCAACATCTGGAGGCTATAAGGCAAGAGGAGGGTGAAAGCTTCAAATCGTACTATGCGGGTTGGATGGCCACACAGGTCATACTTCGGGCTCGCTTAAGTCTACCGGAAATGATAACCAAGCTTTTGGATGGTGCACTGCCATCATACAAAAACAAGTTTGGGTTAGACATCTTTTTGAGCTATCAAGAAGTGTTTGTGAAGGCGGATAGGATGGAGCATTTTGAATCCATGGATATGTCTAGGCGCATTAGCACTGAATGATAGATGATGTAATAAATTAGCATTTAGCTACTTTGCCCAAATAGGCTGTTGAATTTTGAATAAATTAAACTTTGTTTATTTGCTTGATATTCTATCAATGACATCACGCATTCTCATAAACATATACATAATGTTTTTAGCACATGTGACACATAAGGTCATGAAATTAATTTGGGTATAAATGGATTCCCCAAAGTTACTGTAATTTTAAATGATTTGACTCTTGAGAGAAAGTGAGAGACAAACTAATGTACTTAGACAAACGCGTGATAGCAACTACCTCATCCTATAAAGATTTAAGGTTGACGGAAAAATCTCCAAGCATGAAACATCCACCAACTACTGAATAAGTCAAACAAAGGTAAAAAGGATAGAAGCCAAAATAAGACCAAAGTGTCAACAAAGCAAATTGAAGATAAACCACCAAAGAACACAAGAAAGTAGTCAGATCGTTGAACACGTCAACAACTCCATGACACGGCTCACCACCATTCGTGGGGTAATCAAGCAAAAGTCAAAATGACCAAAGAAAATTGAAGCTCCCCTAAAGGATCAAACAACTGACACAATACTAAAGGCAAAAAGGAGTCAGATCGTTGAACACATCAACAACTCCTTTGCACGGCTCGCTACCATTTGTGGGGCAATCATTACACCATTGAATAATTGAGCTCAAAAGGAAACATTGATGATTAAGACTCATCATCGAGTACACCTCAAGCCAGCAAAGCGTCATGAGTATCAACTAATCGATTAGAAATGCTGAACAAGACAACAAATGAAGTCATGGACATAGACAACGACCGATCTACCATATCAACCAAGTCTTACATAATTACTATCAAGAAATAAATCGATAAAAAGTAGTACCAATAAAAAAATAAATTTGTAATTAGCTTGTCAATTAACACTCAACTAGTTGAGAAAAAATTAAGGTCTCTTCTCAAAACACAAAAAAGAATAGTCCGCTGAGTTGAACCCGAAAAGGGCGACTTAGGCAAAACTTAGGACATCAAGAGAACCACATTGGTTAGAAAACCTGAGAGGGCTAATCAATGGTAGGAGTCAAATCATTTGAAACATTTATACCCCTGTTAAGTTCATCAATGAATTGTCATTTTTGCTGAATCTTTATGCATATGTTTATTTTGATTGCTTGCATGCCAATGGTTGAATATCTTAAGTAAACATCCAAAAAAATGAAAAGGAAAAATAAAGAAAAAAATGAGTCTACCGGATTGAAAACCTGAAACGGCGATCAAGGTAAAAATTAAGATGAGGTTCGATAAATAAAAAACCCATAAGGGCTGTCTATCCAAAACTTAGGATTAAAGAAATATCAAATTCATCATTTCATCCTTGGAACGGTACGTGACATTTTTACACCTCCAATACTCTAGACAAATGGCTTCCAAGTGATCATCACTGACACGATACAGATCAACGACTCATCTAGATCTTCCTCGAACCAGATCCAAGCTCTGAACTCGAATATGATTCAACGAACCCATGGTCATCGCTCTGAAGAAGTCACCCATGCAATTCCTAATATGACAAATCCTAGGGGCAACCATGCACCAGCACGAGAGAAGGCTCTTCAATGAATGAAGCCCAGGACACCTACAACGGATAAACATACATCATATGATAATTATTGTTCATGCAAAAAATCATGCATACATTACATTCGCATCATGTCATTTATAGGTAAAGACGATGCCAAACTAGTGGCCACACCATCTCGATAAACAAGATCCTCCACCTCCACATTAGGAACCTACAAACAAGATGATGGCCCACTCAAGCCTAAACTCAATTCAAGCCTATTTAGGTTTTGCAACATTACAACATCACAAGAGCCTCCTAAAATAATGGAGAAATCTTCGGGACATCCCTGAATTTCCATTAAACTTATTTATTTATCATGTTTTAATTTTTTATTAAAGGGGCAAAATTTTTTGCTTCGCATAAACTCAATCAAATAATTAAAACATTCACCCTACCCCAACAGTTCCAACTTACAAAATAAATAGAAGGTCAACTCACAAGGGGCACATAATAATCGCAGCAAAAGAAAGAAACGGTTGCTGACCACTTAAAAGACGCCGCAGAAAGAAACGGTCGACCTACCCACAAGAGGCTTCAAGTACCTAGGGAATTCGAAGAAGGAAACAGACAACCCTATGAAGACACGGCACTAGAAAGGAAGACCCATGTCATCAACGATCATGGATAAAGAAATCACCAGCCGCACTTATCACATAAGGGGCAGCTGTGAGCACGGGATTTTATACCAGCTCGCGCGTTCAATGATGATGGCTTTTCGGGATTTTTATCCCTGGATCACACAGTTTTCGACCGTCCGATGATCTTCAAATGGGAGATCTTCTCGTAAAAAAAATATTTCAGACCCAAAATAAATATTTAGGACAATAAAAAATATTTAAAAGCCTTAAGTGAAAACCTGAAGGTTTAAAATATTTTTAAGGACCTAAATAAATGTTTAAGGATTCGGAATAATTTAAATAAATCATTTTTTTAAAATATATAATATATGTATGTATGTATGTATGTATGTATGTACATATATATA
>CATIWQ010344207.1:0-23429 GCA_949673415.1 Euphorbia schlechtendalii | reverse complement strand
AACTCAAAAGCTAACTCATGAGAAAAGAAAATATGTTAACAAGCATTATCAAAGATTAACACCACTCAACACAATAACTACTACATGGAACAAGCTCAATAAGATCTATCAGGAAAAAAACCCATGAATAAGAAAGCTTTAACAGCAAATTATACAATATGAAAGCTCCATGGACAAAATATAAAGAATCGCATTGCTATAAGAACTTATCATGTAATAATGATTGTTACAGGATCAAACTATCTTCAAATTCCAGCATTTGTAGTGCCAGTTAGTTTCACAATGAGGAAAAGACTAAGAACACATACAGAGTAGATAATTTGATGTACAAGATGGGCATGCCTGTGCACATTATGCAATTAGAAGTCCAACAACTTAGACACAAACTTAAATGTAAAAAAAGATATCAAAACTAATATGTTTAGTTTCAAATATGTGTAAATTTAGGCATTTAGCCAATAAAATATCAAAAGCAACTGTCAATAACCTGAAGCTATTTGAATAGAGTCCAAACAAAAAAAAACTGAGTAGCTAACAAATTTTAAAAGCCAATCCTTACATTGCTCAAAAAATCATTCAAAACTTGAACCAATATCTAGAAATCTTTGTTAGGAAAAAGATAGATTCTATTTATGAAGCCAAATCACCTAGTCAAACAAGCTGAATCCCATATCATCATCACTCTCTTCCTTTGGCTCCTCCTGCAAAGCAAAATGAATACTGTTATTCACAGATCGAACAGATACATTGAAAAAAGATAATGCTGATAATGATACCTTTTTCTCCTCAGCAGCAGGAGGGGCGGCGGCGGCACCACCAGAACCGGCTGAGGGAGCAGAAACAGCGACGGGAGCAGCGCAGCCACCGGAACCAACATTCAAGATGAGATCGTCAAGACTTCTTTTCTCCGAGAGCTTGGCAAACAAGCTTGGCCAGTAGGATTCGACCGTAACGTTGGCCGCCTTAACTAATGAAGCGATCTTTTCCGCCTGCATTTCGCATAAATCTCTTGATCAGTTCAACAAAAGCATATACAAAAGAATGACGGGAAAAGAGGAGGAGGAGAGGAGTGATTACTGTGACGGGGATTCCATCATCATGGAGGATAAGAGTGGCGTAACTGCAGGCAAGCTCTCCCATTGCCATTGCTGAAAATTCCGAATAGCGGCGAGCTCTGCTTCAAAGAGGGGAAATACGGCTTTTATACGGGTTTGTAACGCTTGTTCTAGGTTATGAATCAATATAATATTTCCATATATTTTTTCTTCTTTTTTTCTGATAAATGATTTCCTTACTAGGACTATAAAATTTGAATTGGGTTAATTTAATTTTGCTAAAATGAATTTACGGATTACTGCATGATATATTACGTTGAAAAAAATATAGGATTGAATTAGATTTATTTAGTTGCAATAATTTATAAAAGAGTTTACAAATTTCATTTAGTTTCATAGAATTTGTTTATGATATGTTCTAATCTCATAGAATTTAATTTTGGAGATTAAAATTAAATTTTCTTATCAATTAAAGAACAAGATTTTGCAATTGTAAACAATTCAGCATTCCGGTAGAACTTAGTAATGACACATTTGAAAAGTCAAACCTACCAGAAATTGACATTTGCATTAAGGGATAAAATTGTATACTTTAAATAAGTTCAGAGGAGTATTTTACACTTTTACATGTTCATGGTAAAAATTGACTTTTTGAACAAATTCAGGGAATGATTGATGCATTCAAGTGAACTAAAATGCTTAAGTTTATGTGTATATATTGAACTCTTACTTATGATATATTATTTAATTGTATTTACTTATGGAATTTAAGTTTAAAAGTTATAATTTGATAATAAAATTTAAATTTTAAAACAATAATTATTAAATATGATATATTTAATTTGAATTCACTTATGATATGTAAAGTTATTTATATTCCGAATCATGATCATGCTTGATCAATTCTACAAAACCAAGTTTGTCCCAAAAAGTTTGAACTTTTGTGAGCACGAGCTCAAACCACATTTACTAATAATTGAGTGTTCAAACATGACTCATCATGCAAGCTCAAGTTAGATCTAATATAGTTAGTAGTCCAGTTTCTAACATATTGAAAGCTTATGAACGAAGAAATTTTGAAAACTCATTTGTAGTAGTAAAAAACTTTTCTTTTCAATTTTGAAAATTATAATAAAATATGCGTGGCGTCCTAGTCTTAGATATCGATTGTGATTGTGATAGTGTATGCAATTGCGATTGTTACTGTTGTGTTGGTGAGTGCCATTCTTGCTATTGTTGTTGCATCGACAGCGACTCTGATGCTCATTCTGGTTCTTGCTTAGCAAGTATTACATCCAAAATCCAAGTTCCCTCTTATTATCGATTTTTGCATTCTTGTAGTAGATCTTAGAATGATATAACTGTTCTAATTGTGATTCTGTATTGTTAATTTATGAATAGAACAATTTCAGATGTTTCCTTTACTTTAACAACAATGGTACAAGACATTATCAGAGCCAAAATCATAACAGTGAGTACAACGATTCCTGCTGCTATTGCTGTTGCTATCGGAAACAATCAAAGCCAGAGCCAGAAACATAACTAAAGCAAGAATCTGAAAAGCAATTGCGAAAAGGGGAAAATGGAAGAAAAGAATATTTGAAACCGATTCAAAGAAGCAAGGGGTTTTTATAATAAGGACCGGGTCTTGTGCACCTTATCTGTTGGATGATAGACACGTCATCACTTTTTATTATGATAATATGAAAAATGACTACATATCTATCATCCAACGGGTAAAGTGCACAGGACCCGGTACTCAATATAATTTCCGAGAAGCAAGACATAGAAGAATATAAGATTGGTACAAGAATGGGAACATGTGGCAAATTGGCTATGCCATGGCGCAACTATATCAAAGGATAAGTGTCTATACAAATGCAAGTTTTTTGGTTTAGATCCTCCTTCTGTTCAACGTTTTCAAACTCTACATAGATAAAAGTTTATCACTAGAAATGCTCGTGGTTTCAAAAATTGACAAATTAGAAAAACAATATTTTTTCATTAAAATTAATAACATTAAAGAAATTATTTCAATTAATTCAACAACCATATTATTTAATAATTATACATCAAATTTTGATTAATTTTCAGAGAGTCTTCATTTTATTATGATGTTTTTAAAAGTTATCATCACATTTAAATTAAAAAAATAAATGTGCTTCTAAAAAATTTATAAAATTTACTTTTAAAGTGTGTTGTATTTTTATTCACTAAGTTGCAAAATTTTTATTTAATATAGACAAGATTATCCTTTTTCATGAAATTATTAAATATTAGAATTCCTCTTTTTGCTAACTTTTGAAATCACAAACACCATTTTGCAAATAAAATTTCACAAGTACCTTTTTACAAAACACATATTTTTTAAGTTTATCCTATTTTCTTCAACGCGTGTTTTTTTAAAGATGGTTTAGATTAAGCAAAAATTTCTACTATTCATTATGCTTATATGAGCCGATCTACGAATGAACAACACATATTTCAATCAAAGCAATTGATTATTCGACATGAGAGGAGGACAAAGTTCAATGTATGTCCGCCTTTTATTCAGACTGTAATCGATTTATCAAATTTGACAGATTGACCGGAAAAACAAGAAACTGTTAGTAAATTTGGTCAAATTGAAGAAAATTATAATTTAATAAAAACCAGACTTAGCAAATTTGAACTTAAAGAAATTGGTAAACCAGTAACTTGCCAAAACCCAGTTTTGTTTTTTTAAAATCCATATAATATATAAACGATAATTAGAAAATTTTCATATATATTTCTGATTATTTATGAATTTATTATTTTTAATTGTGTTATCATGATTCTATATAAATATCGAGATAATTAAGAAATTACAAGTAAAGAAAATTATGCATATAAAATAATTATTTGTTAAGGACCAGAAACTAATTAAGGAAAACTCTTAAAAGATACTTAAAAATAATTTTTACAGATATTCGAAAAGCGAAGGCTATGAATTAGGAAATGAATATGTTCCTTGCTGAACTTGCGCGGCAGTTATCTCCTAATTCTCTCTCAAACTAAAGATCAGAGTTCATCGCCAAACAAAAATACAACAATGGATGGCCTAGATTTGGATTGCGGCGATTGCGTCTGCGATGATTCTTGCTGTTGTTGCTGCGCCGGCGGCGACTCTAATTCTGATTCTTGCCTAGTAAGTACAGCATCCAAATTCCCTCTTATTTATCAGTTTTCATTATGAACAAAAAATCGCATTCAATGTGAAGAAAGTCTTAGGATGATATTGTATCTGTACTAATTCAGTGTTGTGAATCTGTGAACAGAGCAATTTTGGATGTTTCGTATGTTTTAACAGCAGTGGTAGTAGAAGATCTAATCAAAGCCAAAATCAAAACAATTATCAAACTGATTGCTGCTGCTGCTGTTGTTGGTGTTGCGATGATGATTATCATCGGAAGCAGTAACGGAAGCAAGAATCTGAAAAGCAAGAGCAAGAAGCGGAGAGTAGAAGAATAGAATCAAAATTAGAACCCGGTTCAAAGAAGCAAGAGAAAGAAGAATATAGAATTGTTAGAAGGAAAGAATGGGAACATGAAGCAAATTGCCCATGCCATGGCTCAACTATACCAAAGTATAGATGTCCATACCAATGCGAGTCTTTTGATTTAGATCCTCCTCCTATTCAACTTTTTGAAACTTTACATAGAGAAAAGTCTATTACTAGGAATGGACATTAACTAACGTGAGAATAAAGTAATTAGTTTAGAGATGTTAGGTTCGAGTCACATTCGTGTAAGTTGAGGATTTTTCTTTCCATTTAATGTAGCAAAAAATGAGATATTTTTTTTAAAAAAAAAAAGACTAATATGAGAATGATAGTCATTAATATTAGTAACAATGTTTTTCTTACACTAGTGATTAAGAAGGAAGTTGTGGATTCTAGAGGTTCCATGTTTGAGTCATATCCGGCGAGTTGGAGATTTTTTTTCCATTTAATGTAAGCTCAAACGAGACAATTTTTTCAAAAAATAATATGAGAATAATAATCATTAATATTAGTTAACTATTTTTTTCTTACACATATTATTACTTATTTCATAATTTAATTAAGTTAGGTTCAAATCCGAGTCGTAAAAGTTGAAGCAGCTACACTTTCGATGACTTGGTAACATAATACTGATGAAAAAGTGAACTTCTCATTATTTTTTTTACACGTATCATGTATAATTTTAAGTTTATGTAGTAGCAAATGCCTTAACTTAGTGGTACTAACAGAAAATCAAATTTAATGTGACATGTCATTGAAAATATAAATTGATTTTTTGTTGTCATTGTTGCTAGTTTCATGGATTTCGTTTGGACATGCTGGAATCCATATCGCTTACACCTGTCTGAAAAGTGTATATATTTACCGCTTCAGTTTGCAAAAAATTGCACATGTTTGCCCTTTAATGCTATAAATTAACTTTTGGATGAAGAGGAAAAATAAGGAAAGTGATGTCTTTGAAAAATCAAATTAGTATAAGTTAACACGTGATATTTAGGGAATAAATGGCGTGCGTAGTACTTTTTTGCAAGTTGGAATGTAAATGGACATCTTTTCAAACATAATGAGCAATAAGCGATTTGATCGAGTTTAAGGGGCTAATGCTAAGATGCTCCTGATCAACGAATTGTGTTACACATATAAGAGATTCAGTATGGAACTCGTAAAAATTAAAATCAAAAGAATGTATTAAAAAAATTGACATGAAGTCTTATTATAATTTTGGTAATCTAGAAAATGGTCGGCTCACTATGGATTTTGCTTTATAGAAACTAAAAGGCAACAAAATGGCTAAAAATAGAGTAGAAATAGAAAGTCAGTTCGGCATCTTATATTCAAAATTTGTGCAGTATCAATTAGTCACTAAATTCCAATTATATAACATTTAATGGTTTTAAATTTTTAACATAATCATTGATTAAAAAAATATGATTGAACATACATTAAAAAAGCTCTGAAATTTTAACTATTACATTTTCATTGAATACAAAAAAAATTAAGGATAAAGATAATTTGTGTGGCAAAGTATGATAACCCGATTATGATAGTATAACAATTCCCTTTAATTTGAGTAATATGTACTTTTCAAGTGAAGTTTGTCCTTAGAGAAGTGAATAATTCTACAATACATGATATGTGTTGCTATGTATTGTAAATTTATCCATAATTTAATAACATTGAAATTATCTACTTGTATTAAGTAAATTTTAATGAATTTAAAATACTAGTAATGAATAATTTATTATTTCTATTAAAATATACCAAATTTAAAAATAGTTTATTAATTTATTTATTTTATTCATGGAAGTATTTAATTCACTTATTTTCTCCATCCAATATTATATATGAATTTTTCGTTTTATTGTAATCTTTCATTTTTTAATAAGCACGTTGCTTAATTTATATTTCATGGGATTTTAGGGTGTGTTTGGAAATAAATCCCGTAAGAAAATGAAAAAAATTGAAATGAATTCACAAATAAATTTATTTGTTTGGAAATTTCATTTATATTAAATAATTTAATTGATGGTTAATTAATATATTTAACATTTTTTTAAAATAATTTATATAAGTATTTTGACTTCTTCAACTAAGAATATAAGATAATGCAAAATGGTGAAAATAATATTCAAAGACATAACTTAAATGAATTTCTTTAAAATCTTGCAACTTTTTGCAAGATTTTTATTCCTTTACAAGTGCATGATTTAAATTCTATCGATATTTGTTTGGTTACAAACAACGGAAATTGACAAAGTGAATTGAATTCTTTCAAAATTGATCTTTCCAAATACACCCTTAACTATTTGAGTTCATACTAAACTTTATCGAGCAACTTCCAAACACATTCACCTCTCTTGATAATCACTTCTCTATGCATTTTAATTTTTCAATTGAAAATTCTCCAACTTTGCTACTGTTGTTCTTCCTCTTTTCTCATTTTTCTTATGTGATTATAAAATAACCAAGTATATCCTTTTCTCTTAAACTTTGTGATGGATAAAATTATATGCACGTATAGTTTCTAGAAAAAAAAATTCATTTTTATTTTCATTTTCCAGCTTAATTTCATTCTATTTTTTGGAATTTAATTTTAATTAAAATATAACTGTAAGCATTTATTTATAAGAAAAGCAGCTGAAACTAAATAATTAATTTTGATTGAAAAATGTAACTAAGTATCAATTGTTTTCTCTCACTGTATAAGAAGATGAACCAAAATTTGGAAATAATGATTCATTGAAAGAAGAAATTTTTATTTAAAAAGATAAAAAAAACTATAATATGATTATTCCTTTTAGGATTTATTTAAGCAAAGTGAAAGGAAAATATTAAAAAAAATAAAACTCATATGGATTTTGTATTTCAAAAGCATTGATATTTGTTGTTGAACTAATGTTCCGAATACAATAAAATGAATTCTTTGTTGTTTTTATAATTAATCAATGTATTACAATATAAGCATAAATTTTTTTATGATAACATTTTAATGATAGTTCTTTGTACATTGCATTTAACATCAAAATAAAATATTTAAAATGTAAAAGAAAAGGCTCAATACAGAGAATGGAGATCAAACTTAAAGAACCTATTCTAAAAAACATCATACACTATTCTCATCTAATTTGTTTGTTCGAATAAACTAATAATCGATGCTAAGAAATTTTGTAACAAAACAAAAATGACAATACAAATTAAGTATAATTTTTGTTTAAATAAAATTTAATTCTAAATGCAAAATTTGTTGGCAGGAGAGTTGAGAAATGTAGAATGAGAATTTTTTTGAAAATGGATTAGAAAATAGTAAATATAAAGTATAAAATTAAAAAGTAGTTTAGGTAATAAATAAAAAAATTAATAGATTAAAAATAGTAAAAATAATATAGATAATTAAAAAATAGTTTAGGTAAGAAATAACAAAATTTAAGAGAGGGAAAGAATAAATATTAAGTATAAATATTTGGATAAGTGATAAAAAAGAATTTAAAAGAGAAAAAGTAGATAAATAGAGAATTTTTAAGAAGTAGTTTAGGCATGTGATAATGAAGAATTTAATTAGTAGATAGAACTAGTTTACATTGCAATACATGACATCATTGTTAGAGAAGTACATGATGTGTTTTTTAGGTAGTTAAATCGAAAACAGTTTGCAATAAGTGGAAATCGTGTCAAATGTGTTCTTAGAATATTCTGTTTATTTTCCTAAATTACTATGATCCAATATATTTTTCGAATAAATCGAGAAAGATTTCAAATAAGATTTATTTAAATTGTTTTGGAATCGATCGCTCAGTCCACTGAATGGATAAAACTCGTGACCATCCATCCATTCAGTGGGGCGGTTGGAGCCTTTGTTAAATAATTTTATGCCTTCTATTTTTTCAGTGACGATTGTATTTATTTAGAGTAATTATGAGCGTTGATATGTTTTGCCTATAATATTTATAAAATAAGTTTTAGTTTAATTCTATCTCAAATTCAAACATTATTTTAATAATATTTACAATCTCAAGTTGTCTTTAAACATACGTTTGACATGTTTTTTTTATTAATTTGTTTAATTTTGCATATAATTTTTAGACCGTTCATTTTTTTACATGCACTTTGAAATTTTTTATCATCTCATTTTAATTTTTAAACATTATGTATTGTGATATATTTTTCAATTTTTTTATAAGTTTTCAAAAGCTATTAGATTTACGTTAGAAATCTATTACGATGGACTTTTATGAAATCTTAAAAAACATTGAATGGATTTGATAGAATATGGTTAGAAATTATAATTTTATGAGAAATCTCAATTTGTGCATTTTTATTGATATTTATGACTCATCTGAGCTACTTAATAACCTTTTACTAGGTATCTAATAGATTTCTAACATGTTATGTTTTTTTGGCAAATGCTTTGCATTTATAACCTTACATATATTAGAATTTAGTTAGAATTTTATTAGATTCTTGTAATGTTATGTGAAATTCCTTTTGTGTTTTTATAGATATTTTGGAACTCACTTGAGTTACTTATTAACCTTTTACCATGTTTCTAATAAATTTCTAACGCATTTTCCAATTTTTACACTTACCGTCCCTCATAATTCCTTATATGCCCTTTAAAACCCTTTTATAAAAAATCAAATAATATTAGTTACCTTATTTTTTATACTTATCGCGCCCGAAATTATATATATGCCACTTACATTTATTTATTAAACAAATTAAATTTCATACAAATAATTTCTAAATAAAGATTTTATACCTAAAATGTTAAAACAAAGCAATAAATCAATTATTATTGTAATTATGATTAATAAAAATACAAGTCCAATTAAAGAATTATATAACAACAAAATCGTATTGGTTGAGCTTCTATCATATTGATTTTAACAAAGCCTCTCATATTTTTCGTCTGCTATCATACAACTTTTCACATTCATTAATACTCAAATTTCATTTTTTAAACCACATTGTTTGTACAGGAAGAACTAAACAGTTTGCTTATAAATTTAAACATACAAAATGAGAGTTAAATTTAAATGACAAATAACGATGTCGTCTTTGGTAGATTGTGCATAAAAAGGAAGTTTTAATGATTCTTAATTTTGATTTAGGAGTTTTATCTATTTTCCATTTTAGAAATTAAATTATTGAATTTATCTTTATAATTTGTAATTATGTATATATATTTAAATTAAGTATATTATTTGTTTAATTTAAATTTAAATATTTTTTTAATTCATAAGGGCAGTCTCATCATCCTAAGATTGAAATATAATATTAATTTTATTGGTCGTGAAAACATTGTAGTCATTATGAAGGGTGGTAGTAAGTGTAAAAATGAGACGGCGGATAAGGATCTAGAAAAAAATGAGGATCTAGAAAAAAATGATGTTTTGTTTGACAAAGATTGTTTAGTTGTAATTGACAAACTTGAATTTTGTCAGATATGTAATGATCAAATTTTGGTTCAAATTAGTTTGAGAAAACATATCTTTTATTTGACATGTTGATAATATCTGATCCGCCCTTTAACGAGTCAATTGGGTTTAAGAATCCGATCCAATTTGGATAAATTGAATTTATTGGAGAATAAATAACTTGTAGAACCATATTGTAAAATTGAAGAACCAAAGTGTAAATAAGTTCCTCCATAATTACACATTGTGATATTTTCCAATTTCCTACATCTATAGATAGGTGATGTAGGAAAATAATTTTGGATGATGAAAACTAAGTTTCTTCTCTGTATATTTATCTTTCCCCTTTTTTTTTGTCCTAGAACGAAAATTCCACAAAGCGATTATTATCGATCTTCTAACATTGAATAAATCATAGAAATTAATTGATATCCAACAAACCGTGATTTAATCTTGACTTGGAATACGTGTAGCGTGTTCTTCAACATTCGGACATGAAAAATGTAAGTATTCTAATCCATTTCTTTCGATTTCTGTCGTTATGAAATGAGACAACAAAATAGTAATTTACAATTTTTCAAAACCGAAATTATATTTACACCATTAGGTATCACCAACGCCGTTGATCCATTTGATGGATTAATCTCCAAAAATAAAAATAAAATCATTAGCATACATATTCACATACTGTATGGGTATGGTATTGGTGTAGCATATACAAGTGCCTGGCCCGACATTTTGTTTTAACGTGATCTATTGAATAATCAATTATGAGTTTGATTTGATGATTGCAGAAATGGATCCATCTGACACTTATCCTCCTTTTCAGCAACTTAATTTCCATCTCTCCTGCATTTCTATAGATAGTTATTTCATCTCCAAACTTAGCTTGATTCTGATTATTATAACTTCCAAAAACGTAGCATATATAACATATATTCTCGACGTACCTCCACTCTGATGCCCTCTGCAATGTCTATTATAAAGATAATAAGCTGATTATTGAACATTTGATTTTGTTTACTTTTGATTAAAAAATCTGTAAAGAATTTTTCAAAGTAAATTATTTGTTTGGATTTGATTTCAACACTCAAACACAACCTCTGCTAAAATAAAACCATATCTCGAATCCAAAACCCACTTCTCATCAAATGAATGAAAAAAAAGTAAATATTCCCTAAAATCTTACCGTGATCCAGGAGATCGTAAGTTCAAGCTACACGAGAAATGTGGAGTGTTGGGATTCGTTTTTGCGGGCAAAATTATCAACAATAGATACAGCAAAAATGCGACCGATCATTAAATTCTTAACCGATGATTCTTGTTTTATTTGTTGCAATTTACAAAAATCAAATTTTATTTACACCAACCAGCAACATCAATCTTTGAAGCAACAATCTCTTAGAATGAATCATCAAATTACTAATCACATGTTACTTGACCTTGTCTTTGAAACTGCAATCACCACCGTAGAAATTGCGGAATTCAATAATATATCGGAAACTCCTCAGCTTCTGGGACATCCTATGCAGCAAAAAGAACTGTATTGGCTATGGTTTATACAAGTGTACATTTTGCCCAACATTTTCCTTGTACGATCAATTGAAATTGATCGATGCAGTCAAAATAATTCAGTTACGAGTCTGATTTGACAGTTGCATGAATGGATCAATCCAACATTTATCCGCCTTTTCAGCAACTTTCCACCTCTCTCGGAAAACCTGCATTTCTACGGAGGACTGTTTTCTAACCTGCAAGCATTTATTTCGATAATTATTACTTCCCAAATGCGGAACATATATAACGAACGATCTCGACATACCTCCACTCTGTTATCAAATATATGAGAATCTGATTGAGTCTGCAAATGTCAAAATTAAAAATTTATTTCCATTAACAAATACAAAAGTTGGTTGATTACCGAACTCTAAATTTCGAGTCAAAAGAAAAGCGAGAGTGAAATGACTAAAAAGGACTTACTTGGGTCCCGTTGAAGACACCGAGAGTAAGCAAACCTAGATGAACTATGTACTCAGAGTCTACCACGCCCACATTTTTCGTTCGATCACCCTAATAAATAATAATAATAATGATGTCAAGAAAACGTCGAATGGCAAGTTTAAGAAATTTGTAAAACTAATTTACCTTTGCACAGTAACCGAGCTGAAAATCCAGACCCCACGAGTGGATCAAGTCATTCTGCAAAACAGAACATCCTCAGAGAAATGGTTATTGAAGCGACATACACAAAAAAATACGATATATGTTCTATTTGATTAGAGTGATAGAACAAGTAATTTTGGCAGCCAACAATATTAACAAAGAGAGAGCAATTCTTAAACTTATACCCATAGTTGTGAATCGCGAATCCCAATTTTTTGAATTGTGAATCGCGAATCAAATCGTAAGATTCAAATCAATTCTCAAAATCATATAAAAATAAGATATTTGGAGCGTTCAACTTAAATTAATACTAAATTTTAGTCAACGTATACAATATTAACATAAAAAACAAATCATATCAACTAAGCAGGTAATTAAAACTAAAACCTTGTCAAATAAAATCATAATCACTAATAATTATTCATCTTTAAGTGAATAAACTTGATAAAAATTTGAGAAACACAAAGCGTTTTGTATCGGTTGAATCACACGATTCGTACGATTCAGATACAATTCTCACGATTCCGTCACAATTCTAAGCCTATTTCGATTCACCCCATAGATTTGTATCAATTCAGGGGTGATTCGAACCGAATCGTACGATTCGAATCACGAATCGTATGATTTTGATAACTATGATATACCTGAATCATGAGCCATACGCAATGCCAAGCTTCTCTCGAGAAGACAGGAGCCATTAGTTCTACCCAACTGCATTTCAAAGTGCGAAAAATGATTTCCGTATTTGCACTTCATCATTAAAAAAATAATAATAATATAAAGAATTCCAAAATGTAGTAAAGCAATAGTAGTAGTCGTTTACCCGACACAAGGAGGAGAAGTGCTGTTGTGATAACATCTTCCACTTCCTTTAAATTTATACATCCTTCTGTTAAAGAATTTAAGCAATAAATAGTTGTTAAAACTCAGATTTGATCGAATATATACAAATTGTTCAAGAATATCGCTGACCTGTGAACCCTCGACTTGGGTTGGCGAGCAGTGATTGGATGATACACTGCAGACTTAGCAGGATCGAGGGCTGGCTGCGATATTTCTAGTCCCTCGTCCTTAACAATCGATACATATCTGAATAAAAGAATCCTTAAATTTACCGCGTTCATTGAAAATATACAGTTTATGCATATGAACATTGTCATACACGTAAATTTTACCGTATAGGATCAAAATTTGCTACGCCAAGGTCCTCATCCCAAAGAAATATGTAATCATATCCAGCAACAATGTCTGGATGAAGAAATCGCTTTGCAAACCACCTACGATATTTCATTGACAAAAAAAAACATATATTTATTCGATAGCGAAACTTTTAAATGCCGATTGTTGTAGCGAACCTTACCATTTTGTTTGATTCACTGCGGATACATGGATGGCACGATTACTCCATGCCAAATCGTTCCATTGATCCAAAACACCGTCATAGTGAAAAAGCATAACAACAAAATCACTGATAGGAAACTGCGACGGCAAATTAGAAAAAAAAATATTAATAATTTTCTTGGAAGACAAATAATTTAGCCATGGACAGAGATGGACACCTTTTGAACAATTTGGTCCACAACTTCTTTTTGCTTAATTCCAACTGCAATTGCTAACAAGCTTTTTCCAGACATCGGCTTATTCTGCACATTGCACGAAACGTCTCGGTATAATTGCTTGTACTAGAAGCCTACAAATTATTACATTTAGACATTATACACAACTGAACTTACATATTCCATGGAATTTCCCCAAAGCGGCCGCATTTCGAGGTCTGATGTTTTCGTAACAATCCCTTGTGGCAGAGCCTCGCTTCCGGAAGCCCTACAATTACCCTACGCAAAAGAACATATAAAAATCAGAAAACAAAATCTAGATACCACCTTGTAATGAGTTTTTTTTTAAAAAAATTTGAACTTCAAAGAAACAAACCTCACAGTCTCGAGATTCTGCGCTATGCATTGTCTCAACTACTTGCCATCTCGTTAATCTCTGCGTGGATGATTTCAGACATAAGATACTGAACAAAAAAATAGCTTGTTGTCTAGTATTAAGATACATCATTTTGTTTGATTTTATATCTGGACTTTGTAATTAGAGAAAGAATCAAGACTTTCAAAAAAAAATCGTTCAGTCCTCACAGAAATTCAAATAAATTACAGTTTTCCAATAAATAATTCAAAGAAAACATCCAGAAGGACTTGGAAGATGCTTACTTGTTTATATTGCTGCCCAACAAATGAGCCGCTAATAAAATAAGCACCGCAAATCAAGGAAACCGCAACGAAGAGCGTACAAAGGTACGATCTGCTGGTGTTAGAATCTGCTGTTGCAGAACCCTGCAAAGGAAATAGGCACGTGAATAAATTATAAGGATCAAGAATACAATTAAATTCACTTCAATCTAATAAAAAGGAATACTCAAAAAAGATATTTCTAAGTTACAACCAGAACAAACCGTTCAGCAAATATTGGCTAATCAAGATACATATGAACAAATAAAAACACAACTTGGAATACCAAACAAATATTCAAATAGCATTTTCAACCATTGTTACAGACTGTATGAAACAGATTGCTCCAAATACAGTTACAGTAAAAAGTTGTAAAATTTACTTTTATAAGCTCTTCAATGTTACTCCTGAAGCACAGAGTGAATTCATCTATAAAACCAAAAAAATTGACTAATAAATTTAGAATTATTTATCAAACAACAAGTTTTGACAGTCCTAATAAGAGACAAGGACAGAATTTGAAATATTCAACCAATAGACTGCTTCTCTTTCTCTCTGAATCACGGTCTAGATGACACAAAAAACACGGTAAACTAAACCCATAATCCAGCTCATATCATCATTTTCAACAACAACCAATTTTACAGAAAAAAACTAATATTAAGAAAAAGAACAGAAATACAGAAGATAATAGGTTCATAAACAGAGATAACTTACAAAATTGAGAGACTTCATTCTGCAAAATAAGAGACACCAAGTACAAGAAGAATCATCAACAACAACAACTAACAGAATTTTTAATCAAAAAGAAGAGGAAAGGTGAAAGGGAAACAAAAGGAGACTTTTTTAAATAGTTTTGCTTTTATTACCAACTTGAAACTGAAGGGTTAAAGCAAAGTAAAGAATCCCCAAACCAACTGAAGTTTGATTAAACAAAGCAAAGCCAGAAAGGCAGAACCTTTTAAAGAACTCAACGAAACGACGCCGTTACAAAACAGTAACGGCAAATCATGAAAACAAGTTAACTCAAAGGTTTATGCGAAGCACGAACACTTTAATGATGAACTGGGTCCACTTTTTGTTCTTAAAAAAACAGTTGTTTTAATGTTTTTTTCACAATTTAGAGCAGATAAAGATACGAACTTTGAAGTGAAACATGGGAGAGATAAAGAGTCTATTGAGAAGTTGACGGGAGTCTATAACCAACAAAAGATGCGAGAGTATAAATTATTTGTACTCGCGTGTATTTGACTACACGTGGGTTCCTTTCTGGACCCGCCACTCATAGTACAGATAGACTTGCCATTTGTTTATAGTTATTTTGACTGTTAAAATTTCTAAATTTAAAATATTGAGTAATTTGTTAATTCTTTATTGGAAGAATTTGGAGATTATAATTAATCATTTATATGGAATGTTTAGTTGTTTATCTTGAAAATTTGATGCCAAATAATGCGATTATTATGTATCTTTTGAAAATTTGATGATGCGGGATCTATGTGTTCTTTATTATTTACTGTTTATGTCATTGAGTTTTTCTATAGATAGGAATTAATTTTTTTTATACAATACACCTCAGAGATAAGAAATAAAATCTATTTCATATTCTCTCTCTACTTCTCTTCTTCTAATTATAATATTCTTACAATTATATTTTATTTCCAACACGTTATCAGCACGACCTTGCTTTGTCAAAAATCCAACCAAATATTCCTAAAGTAAGGTATGATTTTATTGTCAAATATGTCTCATTTGAAAAATCTTGATTTTGCTCCTCTTGATGTACCTGGAAAAAACTATTTAACTTGGGTAGTCGATGCAAAAATACATTTAATATCAATAGGTCTTGAAAGATGTATTATTGAAAATAATAATGCATCAGCACAACATAGCGCAGTGGCTCTAGTTCTTCTCTGCCGTCACCTTGACGAATGACTTAAAGCAGAAAACCTAATTGTTGAAGATCCTGCAGATCTTTGAAAATAGCTGAAAGACATGTATGATCACTTAAAGAAAATATCTCTACCACGAGCTCGATATGAATGGAATAACTTACGACTACAAGATAAAAAATCTATAAGTGAATATAATTCTGAACTTTTTAGAATTACTTCAATTTTGAAATTATTTGGAAAGCCAAAATCTGGTAATGAATTACTGGAAAAGACATTTTCCACTTTCCATCCAATTAATGTTGTCGTGCAGGAACAATATAGAATGCAAGGCTATAAGAAGTACAGTGAATTAATTACTGCTCTCATTTTAGCTGAGCAAAGAAATCAATTGGTATTTGAAAACCATGAACTACGACCCAAAGAACAGATCCATTGCCAGAAGCAAATGCGATGGTTCATAATAATAATGACAATTATAATGGACGCGGCCGCAGAAATGGTCGTGGTCGAGATAGAGGTCGTGGTCATGATCGTGGTCGTGGTAGAGAATATGATAATAATAATTCCCACAAGAAGTGGAAAAATAATGATAGTCACCAGAAGTGTAACAATCAAAGTTTTGAAAATAAATACTATAAATGCGGCATAACTGGTCATTGGTCACGAACTTGTAGAACCGCTAAACATCTAGTAGCCTTATACCAGGCTGATCTTAAAAAAAATGTTGAACCAGAGACTAATTTAATACTGGATAATTATGACCCAATTAATATGACAAATATTGAATTTGAAGATTTTATATGACAACTATTGAATTTGAAGATTTTCTGTTACTCCGCACTAGTGAAAAAGAAAAATATGAATAATAATAATTTATTTACTTTATACTTTTGATTGATCATTATTATGTTTAATGCAATTTTTATTTTATGAATAAATAATAACTTGTCTTTATTTCTTGAAGAAAATGAATTATTTCCCGATATTATATAACATCAAGGCAAATGAAGCAAATTTATGTATTATGGATAATACCACTACCCATACTATTCTCAAAGAGTTGAAATATTTTTCTACTCTAAAAATGGGTGAAACAATTGTTACCACAATATCGGGTAAAATAAAAGTGGTTGAAGGCTCCGGAAGAGCTAATATTATGTTACAAGGGGGAGCAAAACTTATTATAAATGATGCATTATTTTCCCCAAATTCCCACTGAAATTTGTTAAGTTTAAAGATATTCGCAGAAATGGTTATCATATTGAAACTGAGAAGGAAAACAACAAAGAATGTTTTCATATTACAAAAATTATTTCAAGTAAGAAATGTATACTTGAAAAATTTTATACTCTTTCATCTGGTTTGTACTATACATATATTAATATGATTGAGGTAAATTTGACTATAAACCAGAAGTTTATGGATTCTGATACATATAAAATTTGGCATGAACGACTAGGTCATCCTGATTCGATAATGATAAGAAAAAATATTGAAAATGCACATGGGTATCCGTTGAAAAACCAGAAGCTTATTCAACATAATAAATTTTTCTCTGCTGCTTGTTCGCAAGGAAAATTAATAATAAAACCTTCTAAAGTTAAGGTCGAAATTGAATCGCCAGTATTTTTAGAACGCGATACAATGTGATATACGTGGACCGATTCAACCACCATGTGGATCATTTAAATATTTTATGGTTTTAATTGATGCTTCAACAAGATGGTCTGATGTATGTTTATTATAATGAAGAAATATGGCTTTTGCAAGATTACTTGCCCAAATTAATTACGAGCACAATTTCCTAATTATCCCATTAAGACAATTCGTCTTGATAATGCTAGAGAATTTACATATAAGACATTCAATGATTATTGTATGTCAATTGGGATAAAAGTTGAACATCCTGTAGTATATGTTCATACGCAAAATGGTCTAGCAGAATCATTTATTAAGCGTTTGCAATTAATTGCACGACCATTAATTATGCGAACAAATCTCCCTAGTATAGTATGGGTTTATGCAAAATTGCATGCAACAAATCTTATAAAATTAAGACTAGTAAGTTAACATGATTATTCTCCATTGCAATTAACTTCTGGTCATGAACCTGATATTTCTCATCTTAGAGTTTTTACCTGTGCTGTATATGTACTAATTGCTCCACCACAAAGGACTAAAATGGGTCCTCAAAGGATATTAGGAATTTATGTTGGTTATGAATCTCCTTCAATAATTATATATCTTGAGCCATTAACTGGAAATATGTTTACGACACACTTTGTAGATTGTAATTTTGATGAAAACACTTTCCCAAAATTAGGGGGAGAAAATAGAAATATAATTTTGGAAAAGAAATTAATATGGAGTGTTCCATTACTTTCTCATATGGATCTTAAATCAAATGATTCTGAACTTAAAGTTCAAAGAATAATTCATCTTCAAAATTTAGCAAATCGGCTACCCTATGCACTTGCTAATCCTAAACGAGTAACGAAATTGCATATACCGGCAGTAAATGCGCCATTTCGTATTGAAGTTCCTGAAAAACAACCTGCTAATAATATTCTGACACGCATTGGTTCAAAGAATAAAAATCCTAGAAAAAGGAGATTTATTGATAATGAAGATACTCTTGTTGAGGATATAAATGTTGATACACTTCCAGAAGAAGTGCAAGCATTTGAAGTACAGACACTTGAAGTTGTTGAAAATGAAGAGATTCAAATAAATTATATTAATAATAAGAAAAGATGGAATAGAGATAAAACGATTGTAGACCATATTTTTGCCTATAATGTGGTAGTAGATATTGAAAATGAGAATATGGATCATGAACCACAATCTATTCAAGAATGTCAAAACATAAGTGATTGGTAAAAATGGAAATAAGCAATTCAAGCAGAGTTGAATTCTCTTGTAAAAAGAAATGTGTTTGGACCTGTAGTTCGAACACCACTAGATGTAAAACCTGTTGGTTATAAATGGGTTTTTGTAAGAAAGAGAAATGAGAAAAATGAAATAGTAAGATATAAAGCTAGATTGGTTGCACAAGGTTTTTCCCAAAGACCTGAGATTGATTATGAAGAAACATATTCTCCAGTGGTGGTTGCAATAACTTTTAGATATCTAATTGGTTTGAAAGTGCAAGAAAATTTATAAATGCACTTAATGGATGTTGTTACAGTTTATCTTTATTGTTCACTTGATGATAATGATATTTATATGAAAATCCCTGAAGGATTAAAATTGCCAGAAAAATGCGACAAACGAGAACTTTACTCAATTAAGTTGCAAAGATCATTGTATGAATTAAAACAATCTGGTCGCATGTGGTATAATCGACTAAGTGAATATTTAATGAAAGATGGTTATAAAATGATCCAATTTGTCCTTGTGTTTTTATAAAAGATCAGGATCCAATTTTATTATCATCTCAATATATGTTGATGGCATAAATATCATTGGAACTCTAGAAGAGATTCTAAAAGCAGTTGATTCTTTAAAGAGAGAATTCGAGATGAAAGATCTAGGAAAGATAAAATTGTGCCTTAGTTTACAAATTGAGCACCTAGAAAAGGAGTTTTTGGTGCATCAATCAAATTATACACAAGATTCTAAAACGTTTTAATATGGACAAAGCACATCCGTTAAGCAACCTAATTGTTGTACGATTACTTAATGTGAAAAAGGATATTTTTCGTCATCGAGAAAATAATGAAGAAGTACTTGGTTCTGAAGTACCATATCTTAGCGCAATAGGTGCCTTAATGTATCTTGCTAATAATACAATGCTAGATATTGCATTTTCTGTGAACTTGTTATCAAGATATAGTGCCGCACCTACACGAAGACATTGGAATGGAATTAAACATATAATGCGCTTTCTTCGTGGAACTATTGATTTGGGTTTATTTTACTCATATGAACCCAAGCCAGAATTAATCGGATATGCAGATGCCGGTTATTTATTTGATCCACACAAAGCTCGATCTTAAATAAGTTACTTATTCACATATGGAGGAACAGCTATATCTTGGCGATCTACAAAGCAAACTATTACAGCTACTTTATCAAATCATGCAGAATTAATAGGTGCCTTAATGTATCTTGCTAATAATACAATGCCAGATATTGCATTTTCTATGAACTTGTTATCAAGATATAGTGCCGCACCTACACGAAGACATTGGAATGGAATTAAACATATAATGCGCTATCTTCGTGGAACTATTGATTTAGGTTTATTTTACTCATATAAACCCAAGCCAGAATTAATCGGATATGCAGATGCCAGTTATTTATTTGATCCACACAAAGCTCGATCTTAAATAAGTTACTTATTCACATATGGAGGAACAGCTATATCTTGGCAATCTACAAAGCAAACTATTACAGCTACTTTATCACATCATGCAGAATTAATAGCAATTCATGAAGCTAGTTGTGAATGTGTATGGATGATATCATTAATCAAGCATATTCAAGAAGCATGTGGAAAAGTAAAGATTAAATAAGATCCGACAACAATATATGAAAACAATGCTGCTTGTATTGCCCAGTTAAAGGAATGATACATTAAAGGAGACAGAACAAAGCATATTTCACCAAAATTTTTCTTCACTCATGATCTTGAAAAGAATGGTGAAATCGATATTCAATAAATCCGCTCTTGCAACAATTTAGCAGATTTATTTACCAAGGATTTACCTTCCTCAACTTTCAAGAAACCAGCTTATAGCATCGGAATGCGTTATCTTAAGGATCTTCAGTCAACTTGCGAATAAGGGGAGTAAACATTGTACTCTTTTTCCCTTAACTAAGGTTTTTGTCCCACTAGATTTTTCCTTGATAAGATTTTTAACGAGGCAGTGTCCCATTCGTAAAATTTATGCATCAAGGGGAGTGTTGAATTATTGATGCTTTCTACCACTGTCCACTATGCATTACTATGCAACACTATGCGCGGAACCCTATATTTCCTTATTATTTACGGTTGTGTCATTGAGTTTTCCTATAAATAGGATTCAATTTTTCTTATTCAATACACCTCAAAAATAAGAAATAAAATCTATTTCATATTCTCTCTGTTCTTCACTTCTTATAGCTATAATATTGTTGCAGTTATATTTTATTTCCAACAAAAATCACCACCATTTATCCAATTGGTCCCAAATTTCATTGTATGGACCTAATCATATCATAATATTCCATCCATCACTCTAATCATTTGAAGTAGTAATATAATAACACACCCACTAAGCACCATTATGACTAAACGTTACTTTCTCCCATGAATATTTCAAAATAAATTCTTAACTCACTCACAGCTCACAAAATTCCAATTATAACTCGAAAGGCATTCATTAATTTTATAAGCACAAATCCCACACAAAACTAATATTGAAAATAAAAAATAATTACTTTATTCTTATTTTAACCTATATAATAAGGTAAGCCTTAGTCTAACCTTAAAAGGAGGACAGGTTAAACAATACACCCTTGTCTATCTCCAAAAAAGGAAGATTCTCAATCCTTCTCCACTAGTGAGAATTATACAAAATAATATTGAAAAGAAAGAGGTTCTAAATGGACAATCAAACTTTACTAAACAATATGTTAGTTTAATTTAAAATTATTAATGGAACAAAACTCTACAAGGAAGAAAATCATTCTATGAACAATACCACTAATCTTTTTTTTTAGTTTGTTCAACTAAGTTTCTAATATTTTGAGAAGTCACAATACAAATCAGCAAAGTAGTTCTTAAACTTGAAGAAAAGTATATACTTATATTATTTGTGTTTAGAATTGCATTGGTTTAGTCAATATAAACAATTCACTTTTGTCTCATAGACATAAAAAAAATAGTTTCTAAAAGTGAAGTGCAATTTAAAATGTTGCTAAATTTAATTACGCATTTTCAATTAGTTCCATAACTAACTTTATATTAAACAATGGCTCAACAAGTGAAATTTACAATCTTCATAGTGTCGCAATTAAAAATATTAAAAAAATGAAGGGTGTAAAGATATTTTTTCCTTATTTAAATGATACCATAATTTAAGAGAAAAACCCTGAAATTTGGTAGAAAAGAAAAGAAGAGAGAGCAAAGCAAAGGAGACCATATTTTAAAAAGACATAACAGAAGCATCATGCCTTGTCATATAATTCTAATTTGTTGGTTAAGGTTGAGAGCTTGAAGAACACATTACAGAATCCTAAAAGCAAAAGAAAAAGAAAATGTTGACGTGTATGAAAAATGCTACAAGAGATGAAGAAGAAGAAGAAACAAGAGCTGGATCTGTTCCAGTTTACCTTAATGTCTACGATCTCACTCCCATTAATGGCTACGCTTATTGGCTTGGCCTCGGCGTTTATCATTCCGGCGTTCAAGGTTCTGGTTTTTCAATTTTCAAATTCAAAATAAATTAGATCTGCTATTTAACTAATTTCAGTTTCAGATCTTAAAATGGAGTTTTTTTACAGTTCATGGAGTAGAGTATGCATATGGGGCACACGAATACCCAACAACTGGAATTTTCGAAGGCGAACCAAAGCAATGCGAAGGATTCACTTTCAGAAAGACAGTTTTAATCGGAAAAACAGAGATGAAAGCTTCCGAGGTTAGAAAAGTAATGGAGGATTTAGCTGAGCAATACAAAGGAAATGCTTACAATTTAATCACTAAAAACTGCAACCATTTTTGCAACGACGCTTGCATTCGACTTTCTGGTAATCCAATCCCCAGCTGGGTCAATCGACTTGCCAGAATCGGTAATTCCTTACCCTTTTCTGAGTCTTAACTCGGTCAAATAATGGGCTACTTAGTTAAAATCGCAGAATGTGAAATTATTGCAGGGTATTTATGCAATTGTGTTCTGCCTGCGAATTTGAATTCAACTAAAGTTGGGCATCATAAAATGGAAGAAAAGAGCGACGAAGCAGAGAAGATGAAGATGAAGATGACAAGTGAATCAAATACATTGACGTCGTCATCGAATTCGTCGTCTTCTCCATCTTCGTCCCCTTATGGTTGTCAAATCCGAGGAAGAAGTAGGAGTAGAAGCAGAAACAGAAGCAGGAGACGTGTTTCATCTCCTTGATCATTAGTTTATTTTTGACGAATTTTCTTTTTTTTTTTT